>OX155973.1:5036563-5312703 GCA_944548615.1 Micropterix aruncella | reverse complement strand
ATATATATATATATATATATATATATATATATATATATATATATATTCGCTTTAATTCGCCTCAATGGGAGGCATTTTGTGTTGCAAAAGGAAAAGCTCGATTTTTGAGATATATGGATGATGAGTGATCGTTCGTCGACGGTAAAGGGACCCATAAACTAACATGCACAATCGAAAGTCGTGCACATCCGTAAGTATATCTCATTCAAACATAAGCGTTTCCCAATCCAAGCTGGGATTTCCTTCGCTGCTGTTCAAGTAGCTTTTACTAATTTTATTTTACTGCGAATCATCATCCTATGAACGGATTATTTACTAAACCTTATCATATATATATATATATATATATATATATATATATATATATATATATATATATATATATATATATATATATATATATATATATATATATATATATATATATATATATATATATATATATATATATATATATATATATATATATATATATATATATATATATATATATATATATATATATATATATATATATATATATATATATATATATATATATATATATATATATATATATATATATATATATATATATATATATATATATATATATATATATATATATATATATATATATATATATATATATATATATATATATATATATATATATATATATATGTATATATATATATATATATATATATACATGATGCATTCGAATGCATAAAGGGACTCCAACGTTGCCTAAGATTTAAATCGGCCACTACAACTTTCTGACAGAGGTTTATACCAGGGTTACTAGTGGTTATAGTGTTAAGAAGATAGAGACACTACTTACAGGATGTTTCTTCAGTGGCCAACCATTCTTCGCGATTTGGTGTTTTATGGCAAGCCACACAAATATCTTCATCGAACGGAACTATCGCTTTTTTCCTGTACAGTTTCAACAACACACTCTTATTTTGAGGCACCTGTATAGAACGGAATAGATATTATGGCAAATGGAATGGAAAATAATTTAAAATATCCTGGGATTCGTAAAACCTCGCCAAGTTTTTATTTACACACAGAATAACAGTGAACGAAATTACAAAATTTAAATATTTTAATATATATAATTAGTAACGGATTACCTATGAATTACAAAATAAATTTTTATTCCGATTCAAGTATTTTTTAACCCATTATGTTGAACCGTACATCACCCTAAAAACCTTGAAAACGTATAGGCAGTAATTGGGACCTAAAACGAAAGGATCATTTACCACTATTAGATTCGGCCAATAGGATGCTGTATATGGTCATTAAAATAACCTTAGTCTCACCCACAACATAAACAACGGTAATGCATATTGTCTCTAATGGCACACCACATTGTATATCTTCAATTATCTTCCAAGCAAGATAGTAACCTGTCCAAGTACTGAACGCTACTGATGCTGCTTAAATTTAATAAGTACCAGTGTGCCAACGCGATTTTATTTTCCTGGCAAGGAAGATATTGTGTACGCACTTCTGTGTGTGTGTATCTGTCTGTCTGTATGTATTCATTTACGATAGCGCCCAAATGCTTCACCCGATTGAGCTCAAAATTTGCATGGCATCATTTGGTCATGGCAAGAGTTCAACATATTGTGGTTGAAATCGGTCCACCAGGGGCGCGCTAGTCATACTTCAACCTCGAAATATTGGACTTGGAGAGTTGAAATCCGGTGCACAGATTCATTGTAGGGTCGAAACCATATTGTTAAATTTTGGTTGCAATATCTCTTATGCAAGCGACATAAAATAAGTTATAACGCATTTTCATTAAAATGCTCTGTCCCAGAGCTTTTTTTTAAATGCTCTGTCCTGAGCCAACCCTGGGTGCAGCAGCCATTTCATAGTGGAACTTAGAAAAAGCTATCATAATCGAATGCTATACAGAATTTCGTGTTTGTGCGGTTGACCGTTGTGGAGTCCCCTCGTTAGAAGACCACCCTGTGTGCAGCAGCCCTGTCGCGGTGAAAGAAAGGGATATCATAATTGAATGCGCATACAAAATTTCGTTTATGTTATGTCTACCGTTGAGGAGCCATCTCGTTAAGAGCCAACTCTGGGTGCACTAGCCATGTAATTGGAAAATTTAGAACAGTATATCATAATTGAATGCGTGAACAAAATTGTGTGTCTGTGCTCTTGACCGTGGAAGAGTAGTCTCGTCGGGAGCCGATCCTGGGTGTAGAATCACGTCGTGTTCACCATGGTTGGGGTGGGGGTTTGAAGGAAGGGGGGGGGGGGCAGGGGGTTTGGCGCGCAGGGGGTTGTCTGCAAGCTGGAAAAGTCTTGGGGTAACACAACCGACTTTTTCAGCGCAGGCTGCGATAGCCTGAATAAATGCGATCACTGATATCAGTGGCGAGTGCCTGCTATAGTTAAAAATGTATTTAATTATACTATTGATTACTACTACAAGAAGGTTAGAATACTAGGTATAAAAAACTACAAGTTATTCGATAGATGAATGTCGTCGATAAATTGAAACTATCTGGAATAACTGTAAAACGCCAAGGAAGCGTATATTTGGTTTCATTTCATCAAAATAATTAATTGCTTTACTAATTCATTTCCATTCGTAACAAAAAAAATATACTACAATTTAAAAAATTAATCATATATTCCTAATGATCGGAAACTCAAATGTAAAGTATAGAGCAGACTATTCCAAGAGATACATGAAAAATAATACAACGACCTAAACATTTTTAGTAATAATGTAACATACCTGACCATATACATACGTTGTTTTTTTTACAATTTTGTTTTGATACTTTCTATAGTGTGATTATTTTTTGTATAGAGTGCCTAAGATGACTATTAATATTCTTATAATAATTATTTATTTTATATTTATACTCATGTACATGGATTGAGCTCTATTTTTTATTTTATTTGTCTGCCGTGTAAAGCCGACTTTAGTCAACGTTATTGTCAAATTATTAAATATTTCTGCTTTAATAGTTTTATATCTACATATATTAATATATTACTAGCAACTGACGAATTCTAATATTCGATTATCAGCTTTAACTGATATTTCATGCTTTTATTGCATATTCTGAATGAATAAATTGAATACTGAATACTGAATACATTCCCACAATACAAGGCACATATTGAAGTATACACATAATTCTATACCTACCTACAACGTCACAACTTCAAAGGACAAATAAATACAGAAGCATAACATTTTATAACAGCTTACCGGAGGAATAAAAATATATACAAAGATATGAACTATTTAAAAAACTAACCAAGGAGTTTTGGTATTATTGCAGTATAGGAACCTCTTCTAGATTGTTGATTTTTTAACGTTACCAGACTATATTCACCACGCTGATTCCGAATCTGCAATAATATTTATTCGATCTCAATAAATAAGCGAGATATAGGCATTCAAAAAAGCGCTAAAACCCATACATTTCGGTAGGCTAATTTTTTTTATTTTAAATAATACATAAACACCTATTTGGCGGTAGGTTAAATTAGTTTTTTTTTAAACAACCTTAAAAACTGAGGTAAACATTTTTTTTTTTGCATATCAAAATCAAAATCAAAATCAAAATGTTCTTTATTCATATAGACACAATTAAATATTATTTTTAATTTATGTTCTTATGATGCGACCAAGCCTTACTCCCAAGCCGTTTTGTCATTTACATAATCAGATATTGTATAGTATGCCTTTTTATACAATTTTGCTTTGATGGTAGCTTTAAACTTATTTACAGATAGTTCTCTAATAGTATGAGGAAGTTTGTTATAGAAGCGTATACATTGTCCCAAAAAAGAATTGCTTATTTTGTGGAGACGAGTAGCACGTACAACAAGGTTATGCTTATGTCTAGTATTAAAATTATGAGTGTCGCTTTTTATTTTAAACTTGTCAATATTCTTGTGGACATACAACAGATTTTCGTATATATATTGTGATGCAACAGTAAGAATATTTATCTCTTTGAATTTTTCTCTAAGTGAAACTCGACGACCAAGTTTATGTATAGCTCTTACAGCACGTTTCTGTAGTATAAAGATGTTATTGATTTCCGCACAGCTTCCCCAGAGAAGAATCCCATAGGACATAATGCTATGAAAGTTACTAAAGTATACTATTCTTGCTGTATCTACATCAGTCAGCCGCCTTATTGTTTTAACTGCGTATGCCGCAGAGCTAAGTTTTCCTGACATTTTCTCAATTTGTGGGCCCCATTGTAATTTGGAGTCAATTGTTATCCCTAGAAACACAGTTGAAGCAACAGGCTCCAGTCTAGTTCCATTTATTTCTACATTGGTTTGTACCTGCTTAACATTAGGTGTAGAAAATTTAATCACTTTGGTTTTACTTTCATTTAATAGTAGGTTATTTACATTAAACCAATGGACAACTTTTGAGAGTGCATTGTTAACTTCGTCATAATTGTACAATTTTCGACTAATTTTAAACGTCAAAGAAGTATCATCAGCAAACAATACAATTTCGTGATTATTCCTTATGTGAAAGGGTAAATCATTGATGTATATTAAGAAGAGAAATGGGCCAAGAATGGAGCCTTGTGGGACACCCATGGTGACCATTGATCCTGGTGATCTTTTACCGTTTACATCAACCTTCTGAATTCTATTTCCCAAGTAAGAAGTAAGAAGATCAAGAGCCTTGTTCCTAATGCCATAGTGATGTAATTTCTTAACTAGTGTATCATGGTGTACACAATCAAATGCCTTAGACAAGTCACAGAAGATGCCTAATGCGTCTTGTGACTCTTCCCAGGCATTCAATATACCTGTCAATAGTTCTGTTCCCGCATCTATGGTTGAGCAACTATTTGTAAATCCAAACTGTTTCTTGAAGTGAAGTAAATTATATTTGTTAAAATGAGTGTGCAATTGTCTAAGAATTAATTTTTCGAAAATTTTACTCAAAGTGGGAAGTACGGAAACTGGTCGAAAATACGAGGGATCAGAAGTATCGCCAGATTTAAATAATGGTATAACTTTACTATGTTTCATCAGATCAGGAAACACTCCAGAAATAACACAACAATTGAATATATTATATGCTAGATAAGGTGCGATTATTTCTATGATGTATGAAATAGTTTTTACAGAATATCCCCAAAGGTCCATAGTTTTCTTTATCTCAATTGTTTTAAAGGCATTTATTATATCATTGCAGTTAACAATAGTGAAAGCGAAGTCGGTAACACATGCGGAAACGCTTTCTTTAAGTAGCATCTCAGCTGAAATGGAAGACGACTTGAGGGCGTTAGTCGTTATTAACGGTATATTCGTAAAAAATCGCTCAAACTCAGTCGCAACTTCCATATCCGCTTTATTGTCTAAATTATTTATCTTTAAATGAAAGTCCCTTGTGCGAGCTATAACCCTGTTTGTTTCATTATTAATAATATTCCATGTAGCTTTATTATTGTTTGTAGAGTTTTTGATCTTATTCTTCAAATAAATTGACTTCGCAGTGGAACAGGCTCGTTTGAATATTTTGGACAAGTTATTTACATAGTTCTTAAAAGTCGCACTATGATTATAAGTTTTTTCGTTATACAGTTCATACAATTTATTACGACTTTTGTAAACAGTAGCCCAATCATTAAAGCATAAGCGATCACTGATCGATTTCGTTTTAGGTATGAAGATTCTATTAAATTCAACTCTAATTAATTCAAAGAATGAGTCATAAAGTTGGTCAGGATTGTCATGAATTGGCAACCTTTGTAATTTGCTATTTAAGCTAGATTTAAATTCCCCTAGACGGCACTCAGTAATTGGAATAAAACTAATATTTTTTCTTAGAGCCCTAGTGCTTTTCTTAGGAAATGATACTAACTGACCGCAGTGATCAGAGTGCAAAATATTAATTAGTGATTTATAAATGGCTTTTATGTTTGTGAATATATTATCTATACAAGTAGCACTTGAGGCAGTTATCCTCGTAGGTTCAAGAAAAACATTATATAAGTTAAATGATCTAAATAAATTTAAAAAGTTAAATGTCAAAGATTTTTTTTTCTAATATATTGATGTTAAAGTCTCCACAAATAACAATTGTTTTAGGACTATTGTTTATTTTGAATAAGGCATCTTCCATAATTTTATAAAAAGCTTCATAAGGCGCACATGGTAGTTTGTATACACTCATAACAATGGTTTCCTCCAATTCTATACATGCAATATCTAAAACTCGTTCGACAGAGAGGCTCACAATATCACGTCTTTCTTTAAATTTCAAGCATTTCTTTGTAATTATTAAAGAGCCGCCACGTATCAACCGAACTCTGTTAAATGAGCTGGCAATCTGATGGTTATTGGAACTGAAAATGATCTGATGGCTTTTGAGCCATGATTCTGATATACATAGAATGTCGATATGATTACAGTTCAAGAACAATTCTAATTCTAGCTCTTTGCCTATTATCCCCTGAATATTCTGATGCACCAGATTTATACAATTTTTTGGCATATTTTCTTGAGTAATAACCACTGATGGGGATATCAGATTATTTATATTATTAATTTTCTCTGAAGACAATTGTATTAAATTATCATTATTGCTACTTAAGTTTTCATTTTCATTAATTACATAGCCAGAGTTTCGCTCTATTGTCTTAAAGTCTAATTTAAAGAATATGCAACATATTCTGAATTGTCATTACTTAATGTCAAATCGTTTAACTGCTCATTAGTAGCAGTGGTGTTTGCCGATGTTTTGCCTGAGTAATTCAAACAATATGATAGCCCATTTGCTAACTGTTTTTTGCAAAAATTTGAAAGATAAACATTATCTATTGTGAAAGAGTAAAAATACTTATTAAAAGTATTTATGTCAAACAATTGGAATTCGTCATCATACAATGTCAACGTATGTAATTTATTATTTAGTTTATATCTAGACATATTTTCCATTTCGGGCAACAATTTACTATAAGGAAAAGCAAATAAGACAATTTTTTTCACATTTAACTGTGCCAATAATTCAAAATATTTTATAAATACATGTATATTTGCGTTTCCCCTTCTCCCAATAAAAATAATTAAAGTAGTGTCAGGACAATAACAACTATTAACTATTTTTTCTAATATTTGAGTAAAACTGGCGCCGGGAAAGCAATGATTAGCTACCAGTTCTCCGGATGTTTGTAACATTAATTGGCCCATATTTTTACCTATTTCATCACTGTACATAATTACTTTGGTGTGTTTTTTTTTTGCTATCTTTATGTAATGTTATTTGGGAAGTAAAATTACTAAGACTATCATTCAACTCCACACCCTGATTGTGCAATAGAGATATTGTAGTTCCATCTTCAACACTCTGGTTATTTACTTTATTTACAATATAAATTTGGTCTTGAAAATGTACGCGTCCGAAGCTTTTTTCTTTCACATTTAGCATTACAGTGATCTAACCTAGTAGTATTTCTTTATTTTTTAGATTTCTGAGAAAGGTTCCTATACTGCAATAATTCCGGAGTTTTTGTTACAAAAATGTTTACATGGCACAGAATTTTAAAATTTTATATTCACAATCGACGACCTAAATTTGTTTTATTTTTTTTTTTTTATTATTTTTATGCTATTTTTAACATTTCATTTTGTAGACAATTTATTTATTAATTTTGTAACATGGTTTAGAAATACTGGTTTAATTTTTTTATTTTTACTCTTTGATTATTGTTATTTTTATTTTTTCTGCAAGATTGTTCAATTGATTTTTCTTTCTATTCCATACATTTAATTTTTTCTGTTAACTTGTCGCGGATTTGGTACCTATTTCTGTTTTAGATATTTTGTAATTCTCATTTTAATTATTGTTTTAATATTTATACAATTTAATGGTTAATTTTGTACAGTTTATTGGCATTCAGATTTCTAATATGATAAAAAAATGACAGATATATAATCAAAATAAGAATTATAAATAATAAATGTGTTAGAGCTTCAGTCCAACATACCCACAACAAAAAAGTAATTTCTACAGAATCGAAACCGCAAACTCGCTCAAATCTACACGAGTCAGCTGCAGTTGATTTCCAACTAAATTCGGCATTTTACGCACAGTCAGGTGATGACTAATGTCATTTCTTCTGATCGATACGAAATGAACACACTTATTTCTCACCCCACTCACAACTATTGCATCACTGCACACGATATAAAACGCAGTACATTTCGATCGATCTATATCATTCCCTTGGTGGACAGTTATCGCGCTACACATCATCATCATTCCCTGGAGGGCAGTAACCGCGCATTAACAAGTACTCGCGCTCTACACTTCACTTCGAGTCATCAAATCACGCATAGTATACGCGACTACCATTATCTTCGAATCTATCGCGGCGCTTCAACTTCGGATACACAACTACGGCTTCACCTCGCGCCCACACTACCTACACAACAGCGAAATATCAATCAAGGCGTTACGAACTGGCAACCTACTACAGACCTTCTGATTAAATACTTCAACTTTAACATCCACGACTTTCAATAACGGAGAAAACTTCCTGATGAGAACCACCCTTCGCTCACAACCAATTGGAGTCTAGTGAAGGGTGGCCACTCTCACAAATGTATTAATTATAAGTTCTATACCCTTGCAGTTTTTGGAATTTTGGTACGAAAAAGTACGGTGGAAGAGTAAACCTTTTATACTCGATGTGTAACCCTAAGTTATTTACAACTCTTGAATACTCGTTGAGTAAGCCCAAGTTTTTTACAACTCTTGAATTAGTCGATGAGAAAACCGAAGTATTTTACAACTTGAATACTCGATGAGTCTTTTAATATCAGCTCGCAAACTCAAATAAGGCTTAAATCGCACATCTAGGCACAGGCGTAAGCCTAGTTAGATGTGTGACGTGCCTCGGGTTGCATAGGATTGGGATGATTTAACTTATCGCTTTATTTAACTAGAAAGTAAGTACTTTTTCTTATGTAACCTTAGATAGGACATGTAAAATAAATTAATTAAATTATTTAAATAAATAAATAAATAGGCTTCATACCTCTTCGCCCTTTGACATTTCGAAGATATTCAGCACGAAAACCTTCGGCAGTGAGTCGTTTAATGGTGACTTATTCCTCGCGATCATGTTGAGGAATTGTGGTACTAAATTGCGACTAGGGTACAGTTCTACGTCCGCCGGTAGGACGTAATATGTCACAGCAGCATCTAGAGCAATGTTTCTTGCAACATTAATAGGATAATATAAGTTATTCTTCTTTCTATGGGTTTTCTTTCCAGACTCGTATGGCGGTGGGATCTGGCAGTTGATAGTTTGATTCAGCATTTCCGAATGACTTGGTATCTGCAACACAATTTCAAACAAAATATACAGGATATTCAATACGTTTTCAATGTACATACATAAGTGAAGTTAAATTCAAGATGTGAATAGGACAATCGTTATTCTTTACAATTTTAGAAATAATTTACAAATAAAATAAAGAATGAAATATCATCATCGTTGTCGTCGTCGTCATCATCATTGAGAATATATTTATAAATTCGGTTGGGTCATCCCAATACTTTCCCGGCAAGTCGACAAAGCCCCCTCCGCCTCGCACCTCCCTGCGCCAACCCCCCACCCCCTCTTGCCGCGCGCCAATTTTTCCCCTATCCTGGTCAAATGGTGTTTTTTTAGTATGGTGTTGTATTTACTTAAATGTGGTGGAATTTAAAAATTATTTGTGTCGCTTGTATGTAAGATATTCCAACCAGAATTTGGTTTCGGCCCAACAAGGCATCTGTTCAATGTTTGGCGCGCCCCCTGGTGGACTCAACAACAACCTCATTCGGATGAAGCGTTTGGACCCTTTTTATTGAGTTGAAGTCGGAAATATCCATTTTACGATAACGATTGCGAGAGACGATTAATACCATTTCCAGATTGAAGTCTGTCAGTCTTCAGGCGCTCCTGGGCGGTTTGCGCACCGTGCGGTTTCAGCCAATCGATTATGCATTCCGATTGACAGCCGGGGGAGTCTTGAAACAGTAATGTTTCCTATAGAGTGGGGGTAGTTGTTAACCTTACGGCAACTGCTCTTGAAACGACCATTCGGTCACCCGATCCCGGGTGAAGAGCCGGGCATAGGATGCCGTGGTCCGTGATAGATTCGATAGACACCGTATCACCGCTACGTAATGGAGAGGATCACGATCCTGTAACCAGTCAGGTGGTAGGAGGCATCCTGAAGGTTAATTCCAGACGAAGATATCCTTCCAAACCGGTAGACCGGGGTCGAGGCTGCCCGCTGGGTACCGTGCCCGGTGCCTCGCCGTAAGGCGTTGGCCTCTGTCGGACATGTTGGCATAAGTAGACAGTAGATTTGTCTTATCTCTAAGTCTTCTACGCTCACGCTACGGCTGAAAGAATGAGCACTTATCATTATACCAGCCTGGGGTGACGGGTTTGCCCATTGTAGTCCATACCTCCCCATTGTTTAAACGAGTATACGTGACGCATTCCCTAGGGTGACCTGAGGCGATCCTAGATCCTGAAAGTCACAATTCGGTTTCTGGCAGGTCATAGCACTTCACACGTTTAATAAACAAGTAGATATAAAAGAATAAAAAACACGACTGCAGTTACAAAAGTGTACTATTGTATTTATAAATATTTTTATAACGGGTTTTTTGATTAAATATTTGTGCTTTATGTATTTGTGCATCTCGATAGATGTATATTTTCGGAATGTACTCAATCAGACCTTTCATTTGACACTAAACTCGATATATTTATTTTAATTTATCGACATTTAGATAGATAGATAGATATAGATTATTTATTGCACATTAAACAAAAACATATAAAAGGCGGACTTATTGCCTAAAATACAATCTCTTACAGGCAACCTTCGTGGAAGTATCAAAATTTAGATGCCAAGAAATAAATTAAAATTTACCAAAAACAAGAAAAAAAAGAAGAAAAACTTATTACATAACAAAAATTAATCAAGTAACAAATCTAGTGTAAGTAAGTAGTTGTCTAAACAACTACTTACTTAATATTTACTAATAGACCTTTCATTTGAAACTAAATACAATATATTTATGTTATTTTTTGATATTTGGATATTTGGACAGTTAGACAACTTGATATTTGGACATTAAAGGTACCCTATGACACTCGGGATCACATAACGGTTCTAACAATACTACATATTTCTAAATCGTTCCAAGCGTTTAGAAGTTCAGCTGGGATAAAGAAACGGAAATCATACACAGATGAATCCTGAGCACATTGCACTCCTATGTTGTTGGGCGGTTGTGATAAAACCGTGACCACTGCAACAATTTACTAAATAATGCTTGAGTAATTCTTTCTACCGTCGATATACGGGTGAGTTTTATAAGCCAGCACCCTTAAAGAAGCTGAATCAATACGAGCAGGTAAGCAACTTTTAATAAAAAAATTGTTATGAAAATAAAATAAAAAAGCACGATGCGCCATCTAGCGGTAGGTAAAATATCGCTAATATTGTTTATTAGCGATATTTTATTTACCGATATATTTTTTAATAGCGATATTCTATTTAACAGTCAAGTTCTTCAAATTTTGAATTTTAAAAAATCAAAAATCATTTTTTTTTTGTTTTTTCAAAAAAATTATATCTAAAGTTGTTAAGTTGCTCGTCCTGTTTCACCCTCTTAAAAGATGCCGGTTAAAAAAACTCACCCTGTATAAATAGGATATAAAACAAATTTACCGCGTGAAATTTGTTGCACCCGACGTTTCAGTGACGTTGCAGCCGCCGTTGTCAAGGGTAGACTAAAGAGCTGTCAATTCGTTGTTTTGCGGGTAGGCCGCATACCGCTGCCGCCACTGCGTAGGTTATAACGGTGGTGGGGGGCCGGGCTCGGAGCGCGCGAATTTTTAAAATCCGTCTTACACACAAAACTCACTGAGCCCGGCCCCCCACCACCGTTATAACATACGCAGCGGATTGACAGCTCTTCCGTCTACCCTTGACAACGGCAGCTGCAACGTCACCGAAACGTCGAGTGCTACAAATTTCACGCAGTAAATTCGCTTTCTATCCTATTTATAATGTCAAACAACCGCGATAGTCTTCGATTTTATATCACTCCGTATAAATTTAAATATTAACCGAAACGGAAAAACAGTATTTTAGTCAAAGAGTGAATTTAAAGTGTTTTTCTAGAGTTCCTTGTCTATAGTTCTACGTCTATTTTACATTTAGTGCCTACGGAATAGGTACTTAGTTTATTTTTTTTTAAATTTATATTTACTTATTTATTTAAGAATTAATTATTATAAAAGATTGATTTGCTTACAAAAATAACAGGAACCGAATGGCAAAACCTTAACCTTTTGCTTATTTGATTCTGTCACCCAACTGGGACTAGCCCGTTCTAGGGTGGACAGGACTCTAATATTACAATCAAGTTTGCTCGATTGCTTGATTGCTTACTTACTTAATTGCTTAATTGCTTACTTGCTTACTTGCTTATATATATATATATATATATATATATATATATATATATATATATATATATATATATATATATATATATATATATATATATATATATATATATATATATATATATATATATATATATATATATATATATATATATATATATATATATATATATATATATATATATCTATATATATATAAATATATATATATATATATATATATATATATATATATATATATATATATATATATATATATATATATATATATATATATATATATATATATATATATATATATATATATATATATATATATATATATATATATATATATATATATATATATATATATATATATATATATATATATATATATATATATATATATATATATATATATATATATATATATATATATATATATATATATATATATATATATATGTATATATATGTATATATATATATATATATATATATATATATATATATATATATATATATATATATATATATATATATATATATATATATATATATATTATATATATATATATATATATTCTTTTTAGAATTGATCAATAAGATGATTATAAAGTAAATAATTATAAAAGCCACTTACATCGTGACGAAGGATTCCCTTGATCGGATTCGGGAATGCTTTAGGTGTTAACGAGAATGATGAATGCCTCTCACTTGCGGAAAGAGGAGTAGGTTTAAGTTGGGCCCATTTTTCAACTAGCTTCATCCAATTATCTCAAAAATTAAGCTACAATCCTTCTTTATACGTAAACTCACTCAATTTCCTATTATTTCAGGGGAAATAACAAGACAAGACGAGCTACTTGACAGACGAGCTACTAGTTGAAAAATGGGCCCAACTTAAACCTACTCCTCTTTCCGCAAGTGAGAGGCATTCATCATTCTCGTTAACACCTAAAGCATTCCCGAATCCGATCAAGGGAATCCTTCGTCACGATGTAAGTGGCTTTTATAATTATTTACTTTATAATCATCTTATTGATCAATTCTAAAAAGAATATATACACAAAACTATCAAATATTTCTATATATATATATATATATATATATATATATATATATATATATATATATATATATATATATATATATATATATATATATATATATAAATATATATATATATATATAGGTATACTTACTTTTTTGGGTATAAGTCCAATTGGGAAAAAAACGTGAAAGGACACGTATTCCTTGATTAGTGTCGTGTTTGAACATTCCCGCAAATATCTTATGCTGTCAATGGCCGCTGTAAAATCGTTCGCAGGAGCAAATACGGCTACACTGACCGGTGCCAACCAACTGCAACACAATAAGCAAATGTAACACAAAACACATTTTTTAAAACAGGCTTTTATTAAAATGCTCTATGCCGAGCTAACCTTAAGTGCAGCAGCCATGAATGAATCATAATTGAATGCGTATACAAAATTTCGTGACTGTGTTGTTGACTGTTGAGGAGTCCTTTCGGTGAAATCCAACCCTGGGTGCAGCAGCCCTGTCGCCGCGAAACTTAGTACGGGCTATCATAATTGGACGCGTAAAAAAAGTGGTTTCTGTGCTGTTGACCGTTGAGGTGTATTCTCGTCGCAAGCTAACCCTGTGTGCAGCAGCCCTGTCGCAGTAATTTGTTGAACTCGCTAACCTAATTGAATGCGTATACAAAATTTCATTTCTGTGCTATTGGCCGTTGAGGAGTCCCCTCGTTGGAAGCCAACCCTGGATGCAGCAGCCCTATCGCGGTGAATTTATTTTTAAACGGGCTATTATAATTGAATGCGTGTACAAAATTTCGTTCCTGTGCTGTTAACCGTTGAGGAGTCCCCTCGTCGAAAGCCAACCCTGTGCTCAGCAGCCATGTCACGATAAAACTTATAACGGGCTATCACAATTAAATGCGTATACAAAATTTCGTGACTTTGCTGTTGACCGTTGAGGAGTTCCCTCGTCGAAAGCCAACCCTGGGATCAGCAGCCATGTCATGATAAAACTTAAAACGGGCTATCATAATTGAATGCGTATACAACATTTCATGTATCTGCTGTTGACCGTTGAGGAATTTCTAGATCACACCAGACGCATTCCGCGACTTCTTAAAGTAGCCAGGCTTCTTGCAAATGATAATCTGTGATAAAATCAACTTGTATTATAAGTTTTAAACGTGTAAAAATAAGGGCGACATATCCGTAAATCACATAGATTTTTTGAGTATTTGTAATTGTTGAAATATTCCTACCAGACTAGCTTCGTTCAACTGTACATAGGTCATATAGGTTTTATTGTGCATTTCATGATCGACTCTAGGGAAAGGAAAAGATTTATAACAGGCAAAATAAGTACGATTCGATTGGATCTCCCGCCCACCCGCCTATAGCAAAATCTTTGCGAGACTCGGAATTTCTTGGTTATCATCTATAGCAGACCACTTGGAGGCGTAGGACTACAACGGGCAAACCCATCACTCCAGGAAGGAAGGGAACTACTTAAATATTACCATATGAAGTTGAAAATTTTCATGTTGGTTCAATTTATCGCCCCGAAAGTTTATAACTCACTATGTGAAACCACGAAAAACGTGAAAAATTATGTAACTTTTAAAGGTAAAGTAAAACACTGTCTTCTAGATATTGGGCGTTCAAAAACTAAAGACCTTATTAATACTGTAGGGTGAATATTTAAAAAAATATGTATTTGTAAAATTGTGCAATATCACATATCATTTTCTTAAACATATATACTAGAATGTAGTATTTATTCATATATTTGTATATATTATTACTTATTTTCCACTTAAATTTATTGTATATAATGTAAAGTTTACTTTATTTTTAGCCCTTAATTGCATACATATATATTTATTTTTTCTACTTTAAATTTTACTTTAATTTGTGTAAACAACACATTTGTTAGATTTAGAAATATTTCAAATTGATCACCTTCGTCAGTTCGCGAGTTACAAAAATACAGTTGGTATAACACAGCACAGCCAGAGACAGACCTTCTAGGTCAAGTTGGTTGTGCGATTTCGCCTCATTCGGATATGCTAGCATATTTATATGCATAGAGCTATGTTTTTCGCTATAAATGTTTGTTCTTAATTATTCCTCATGTACAACAGTATGCATGTCCTTGTATTTTTTTGTTCTTGTACGTTATAAATAAATAAATAAATAAATAAATAAAATAATTCCGATGATAATGCATTTTTTTAAAAGGTAAGCATGGCCTAATTCAACACCCTGGATTGGCTCCCGTCGACGGGACTCCTCAACAGTCAACAGCGCAGACACGAAATTTTGTATACTCATTCAGTTATGATAGCCCGTTCTAAGTCTCACCATGACATGGCTGCTGCATCCAGGATTGGCTCCTGACGAGAGGACTCCTCAACGGTCAACAGCATAGACACGAAATTGCATATGCATTCAATTACGACAGCCCATTCTAAGTGTCACCAAGACAGGACTGCTGCGCCCAGGGTTGGCTTCCAACGAGGAAACTTATCAACATTCAACAGTATAGACAAAAAAAAATGTATACGCATTCAATTATGATAGACCGTTCAAGTATCACCATGACATGGCTACTGCGCTTATAAAAAAAATAAGTCGGTTTTTTTATTTCTTAATTTTTTGTCTATTAATATGCGATAAGATCCGGTACTTTTAAATGTAGTGGCTAAATGTTTAGATATTGTTTAAAGACATATTATTTACGTATGTACATGACAAGGCAATTCAATGGACACTAACAAGAAAATATTATTTAAGAGTTTATTGTTATTGAAAAGTGTGAATGATAATAATATGGCAAGGGACCGTAGCTTGTCGATAAAACTATCCTCATACGTTACATGCTAAAGCCGCAATTATATTAGGGCCACGCCGCGTGTTGCAACGCTGTCCCACGGATGGGCAGGACGAATTTTCATGTCAGTTCAGTAGTGACTGTGTGAGGGACCACCCCTCACTAGACTCCAATTGCTCGTGAGTGAGGGAATGGTGTCATCAGGGGTTTTCTCCGTAGTAAAAGTCATCTTCTTGCAGTTTAAGTAGTTTATTGCAGAAGGTGTTTGATGCTTGCCAGTTGTAACGCTTCGAATGATAAGTCGCGGTGTGTGTAGATAGTATGAAGTGACTGCTTGATGATGATGATAGCGAGGTATGAGGGCGGCGGTTGTCGACTCGAAGATGATGAAGAGCGCGTGTACTTGTGAACGATGCGGTTGACTACCGCTAGAGGATGATGTTCGCGTGTGGCTGACTCGCCAGAGGATGATGAATAATCGATCGAATGTATGGGTTTTTATACGGTGCTAAATGTTGCAATGCCGTATGCGTGGGGGAAGTGAGTATGTCCGATTGAATCGATCAGGAGAAATGACATTAGTCATCGGCTGTGTCTGCATTAATTGCCGAAATTATATGGAATTCAATGTCGGTTGGCGCGTGTAATATTAAGTGTGTTTGCGGTTATGGATTTCTAGAATCTAATTCTTTTGTTGACTCGATATGTTGGGCGAAGTACCAACAACTGTCATCGTCCGCACTTGTCTACAATATTTTCGTCCGACTCAGATACGGATGCTAAGGATAATATTGCCTATCTACTTATGTTATGCCTACTCAAGAAGAAAAAAAAGAAGAGGAAATATTGGGAGCATCCAATGAAACAGTAAGAGGAACTCGAAGTGAATAGAATTCATTGGTAAATAAACTAGAAAGCGACGAAACTATGTTACCAATATTTCAGATTAACAAAAGCACAATTCGACTATATACATCCTTTAATTAAAAATGATATATAAAAACGTAGGTATGCGCACTGAAAAACGTATTACGTAGGTATGCGTTTGCTCACTTACTCGGCCATGCGCGCAAATGCGACTGCCCACGACTGATTATACTAGCGAGAAGCGAGCCAACGCGTGGCTTCAACCACCACCGATCCCACGCCGATCGAAATCGAGTGATCTGCGTGGCGTCAGCTCGCGCGGCGACTCGCGGGCCATGTCTAATATAATCATTTTCATACTAAATATATGAAACCGAATTCAATCCCACGTGTTGCAACACGCGGCGTGGCCCTAATATAATTGCGGCTTAACTCACGGATGACATTGGATATCTGATGAAAAATTCAGCAGTATATTGAAGACGAAAATACCGTTCGCGGCACAGGCGACCGTGAACAGGAAGTTAGAATATTGAAGGTCATCCAGCAAGATGGAGCAAAACATACTCCTTGAACGATGAAGGCTAGTTACGCAGAGGAGAATGGTGTCGACTATCAGGCCTTTATCCAGATTTGCTTTAGGCTGAATAAAAAGATTAAAAACTATCCACTTACTTGGTGACAATAGGCAATAAGTTATGTAGATAATTGTATTCAGCCTGCGTGGTATATGTAATAGTCTCGTGGCAATCAACAGGTCCGTGCTCGGCCATCACAAAGTTTTCCAAGGACCAGTATTCACCCCTTTGGCGCAAAACCTGTTGCTGCTCGCGGTCATTGCACCGCAGAATCTTCACTAAAGATTGGAGAGTATTCTTGCTAAGGTGGTTCTGATCTGTCAACGATTGAAGGAAATGAAAATGACTTACATACTTAGATAATCAACAACGTTAGATATGCCAACGATACATGGGTCTTTGATTATCATATTGTACAAGGAAATCAGCAACACGGTTTCGAACGGCAACACCAAAACACAATTAAAAAGTTCACTAGCATATAAAGACAGCGACTATCATGTATTTTATACTAGCTGCGCCCAGCGGTTTCACCCGCGTGGTGATGGAAATTTGTGATAATGATGATAAAAAACCATATATCTTCATAAATTATAGCCTATGTGTTATTCTGATGTGTAAGCTATATTATTGTAAAGTTTCATCAAAATCCATTCAGTAGTTTTTGCGTGAAAGAGTAACAAACATCCATACATACATACAAACTTTCGCGTTTATAATATTAGTAGGATATTAATATTAACAAAGGGTGGCGGGTTGGGGAGGGGGGTGGTGGTAGGGTTTATGCAATTAATATTAAGAGGAATTTAGTTCCTGGCTACTTGACAGGAAAGTCTTTGTGTGACACAACCGATTTTTTTTAACTTTTGCAAAAACGCAAGAGGCATACGCATATTTGTAAAGGAACTAAAGGGAAACTTTATAGCTTCAAGACATAACTTAACTATTATCAGCGTTTTCTCTTACAGGGATATCTTGTACACCTTTCCAATAACTACAACTATAATTTCTTCCCATGATAAGGATTTCTTGAATAAAAGTATTCTGAAACTGAAACTTACGTTTAGACCCGCAAACTGTGACTTGTCCCCTTATATTTAGACATAAGGAAGGACGAAACCCTCGATCTACTAAGGCTAAAGAAAATCGAAATGGGTTGTTCAAAAATCCACCAAGAAGATCACGAGGTAACGAGCACTGCCACGATTTCAGACATCATGCTGTTAGAATGGAAGGGTAGTGTGCCGCAAAATATCATCTAATACAAGGGGCGAGGAATGTTAAATGTCTCAAGTCGTAGAAGGAAGGTCATCTTTGGCAAGCGAGGGAGTATCAACTTACATGAACGATCGAAATGACGACGGGAGAGCAAATATGGGCTAAGGTCGACTAACCGTACGTGTTTTAGACAATAAACAACGTTCATAGTATGTAACAACTTATTAAAATAATTAATCATAGTGTAATGATAAGTAGGAAGAGACTTTACGTCCATTTAGCAAACAGTGTATTGTATATATATTTAAGAAATGCACTCAGCAACAGAAACATAAAATATGTAAATAAGTTTAACATACGATATGAGAAGATTGTGAAGGCGTTATCCCTAATTAGGTCAACAGGCAGGATGCGGCTAGGATGTAGTTTTGAATTTAGTGTGTAACGAAGAGCGGCTCGGTGTGCGCGTTGATCAGATTGCGTGGGTCAAGGGAATATTAAAGGACACTTCACCAAACCTGCGTTTTATTCGGTCAAGGACAGCGCAGAGCGACACTCAAGGGATTCAAGAAGCAAACTGTCGTTCATTTCTCGACGAAACTGTGGCAAGTATATGGAGTGCTGCTGATCCAACCCTATTATCAAGATTGCAACGGTGTACTCGGAGTTTAGACTGCTTTACGAGGACTATAGAGTAGTGATCAGTGGTACAGGTATCGAATGGTTTCGTGCAGCTTGGGCCATAGGATCCACTTTATTCTCGGATCGGGCGAACTCACGATTCAGCTCCTATTCAGAAGTCTCCTCTTTTGAAAGGCTACCATGGGTAAGACTCTCGCGTCTCAGGCTTCACGGCTGTTAGAGCGATTTCTCCTGGTGGGGTTGCCTCCCGGCACTACTGGAAGGCTTGCGCATCGTTTGGTGACGCCAATCGGATGTGCCATCTGACTAATTGCTGAAGGAGTCTGTAGACTATAGAAATATACTGTCTTCTAAGCAAGAGTGGTTCATCTATCGTCAACCACTCTTGAAATTACCATTAGGATACCTGATCCTGAATTCAGAGCCGGGCAAAAGATGCCTTTGGTCCGCGATAGATTCAAACTGAATCACCACTGGTAGAGGCCGCGGAAGCGACTTCGGTCCCGTAACCAGTCAGCAGGAAGAAGGTATCCTGAAGTTTAATTCCAGACGGAGATATCCTACCCAAAACTGGTAGCCAGGGGACGATGTTATCTCGCTGGGTTACCTTCCTAGTGCCTCGATATAAGGCGTAGGACTCTGGCGGGTTCGTGGGTTTGCTGACGGTAGGTTTGTGCCATCACATTTATATGCTCATCCTACTGCTGAAAGAACGATCACATATCGTTATACCAGCGTGGGGTGACGGATTCGACCGTTGTAATCGTCACCGCCTAACTGCTAGAACGGATGACTTTAAAAACGGATCAAAGATCTGGTAGATACATCGAAAATAAACGCGAAATAGGACAATTGCTATGCCTATTTGGAACAAAGGTCAAACTCGACAAGTCTTGGAGAATGCCATAGAATCATATCAGACAGACGAGCAGCTCTCAGATTTTTATTAACAAATCTACTGTCTAGCTAGGCCAACATGTGCCCGTCAGAGACCAATGCCTTACGGCAAGGCAAAGCGAAAGGTACCAAGTAGGTGCCCCGGCCCCTGACTACCATTTGGAAGGATATCTCAGTCTAGAGTTTACCATCAAGATACCTCGTTTCTCCCGACTGGTTACAGGTTCGAGGTCGCTTGCGCGGTCCTCTTCCTTACGTAGCGGTGATACGGTGTCTACCGAATCTATCGCGGACCACGGCATCTTATGCCCGGCTCTTCACCCGGAATCGGGTAGCCGATTCCAAGTGAAGCTAGACAGACGTTAGAGAGACTTCAGCATGGAAATAGTCTTTATCGTTTCGGGGGAACGAAGGGGGGAGGTGGAGGGGGGTTAAATAAAGAAGCAGAATATATCATAAAAGACCAGGAACTGGTCGCAGTGATGGGAGGAAACACATATTGTACACAGCACAACCCTTCAGAATCCATGCACCATACGTCATCAACGCCAAGACCCACAATTGGGAGTATCTCTAATGATATTATAATCTAAAAATAATGATATGATGCTTACAAACCTTCGTCAGCATAAATACCCTTTGCAAGCAGTAACGTAAGCAAAAACATAAGCAGTAAAATGTACCACAACAATTTTCTTTCCAACATCTTTAACATTGTGATCATTGGACTGGCGGTAAATTACTATATCTACAAAAATGTATTTTTATATATTATTTAAATATATTTTCCTATAATTATTTTTAGATAAGGAATTCCAGTGTTAATCACACAGTGACCTGGTTTTGATAACGATACAAGGCATTTAAATTTAATTTTTATACCAGAGCTGCCGGGCGCTCTTCAGTCAAGGTTGATTTCCACGAATAGAGAACAACAGATGTTGCAAATGGATTAAGGTTCTTTAGGAGCACCTTGACGTCGTGGAAAACTACACTTAAATTTTCTAAGCCACCTAACAACCTCATAATACGTTGACTTCTTCTTTTTCTCGGATTTTGCAAACTTGGTTTTTTACTAGATGTACAAGTCCCAACAACATATCCAATAGTTATAAATACCGGACTTTTTGTAATGAATCCATATATATTTCTATAAATTGACTAGCCTATAAATGCATAAGTCCTATTGCGTGCCTGCATATTATTATTTTCTTATTTGTATACTGGTATACAAATCAGATACAGATTAGCAAACATTCATACATATTAGCAAACAAACATTTTTTTCTCGTAAAGAAAAGATAAAATAAACAAAACAAAACGAAGAAAAAAAACACAAGAATAATGTAAAAAGAAGAAATAGAAGACAAAATGCAAAGAGACCATTAAATACTTTAGCCACCAAAGGATTTTAGACTTCACTCGAGTAATATTCCTCCAGTGAGTAAAGCGCCCTATCTGTAAGGTATCTCTTAAGGCGTCTCTTAAACACGTCAAAAGATTGCGCCTGCCTAATGTGCTCGCTGAGTTTGTTGTAAACCGCTGGGCCGGCGATATAGGCTAGCCTCTCCGACTTGGATAATGCTTGATTTCCCGAACGTAGCATGCTACGTTCATAGGTAGGAGCATATACTGATTTTTTAAATTAATACAATATATTTTGATACTTATTCAGATGTGTTCCGTTTATGGTTTTCATTTTAATAGGGTTGATCCAACCCTATATACTAAATAATTAATTAAACACATGATAGCTGTTATAAATTTTAATAGCTATTTAGAGATTATATTATTGGTCATGCTTTAACAGAAGAGGTTTTTGTTTTGTTTATATACATATAAATGGGCTAAATGTTCAGCAGCAGTTTTTCCAGGAACCATTCGCATCTCCATGAAGAATTTAGACTGGATTCCTAGAATTATAACATTTTATTATATAAAACATGCAATTGAAATGTAGTGCTTTTCTAAAATTCGTTCATCATACATACCCCTACCTTTAAGAGTGGTTGGCGTCAATTATAACATCTTCTGGGCAATCTTTTGGTTCTTTTCCGCTTTCCTCCATATCAACATTGTCGCATATAAATTTGTAATCATCAATATTCATATTTATCTTTTGTTTAACTCTGTCTTTGATGGTTGCGATCGTATCTTGGCTGATTATGTCGAAGGTAAAAGATTGGAATTCAGATTCGGTTATAAAAATGAAGCCTAAAAATAAAAAAAATCCAAAATTTACTCATCCTTTTTTGCGGTGATAAAAAATTTGGCACCACTTTTAAAAAATCTCTAACCGATTGGTTGTTGGAGGTGGGTAGGGACGGTTTAGGGAATATGCTGACTGTTGTATTTTGAATGATAGTATTTAGTACTTAGTATTTAGTTTTTCCATGATAATTTTAAATGGTGATCGTTAAATCAATATGTAATTGATTTATATATGTATATTATTTTAGTTTTTATTTTTATTTATTTTGGTTTTATTATTATTTTCTTATAAATATATGTATGTGTATGTGTGTATATATGGATATATATTTTATCTAAAGATGTATATAAGTATCTATCCATATTTGTATATGCGTAAATATTTGTAGTTTTATATTTGTCGATTTAAAAATAAGTGCTAACTATAGTTTAAGGTGACAGTGCACACTTAATATCGTCATTTAAAGTCTGCCTTAGAACAGGCCTAGGCCTAGTTAGGCGACTGTGTCAATCATTAAAAATAATGTAGCATCAATTTCTTGCTAACATCTTAATCAAATATGACATTAATTTTTTACTAAATGTGTTACTAAATAAATAAATAAATAAATACTTACGACCGTCAATTTGGCTGGCTATGATTACCAGCGCAAAACACAGTAAACCAAACTGGAAGAAAACCATTATTTAAAAATGTTTTCAGTCATTTTCCAACTCCAAGGGATGGCAGTCATCTATACTAATATTATGAAGAGGTAAAGTTTGTGAGGTTGTAGGAAGTAATCTCTGGATATACTGACCCGATTTTGAAAATTCTTTTACCAATAGAAATCCACGTTATTTGTGAGTGTCAAATGCTATATATTAATCCGGAAAATGAAAAGACTTTTTCATGGTAGTCGGATTTTCAAAGTAAGTCGGAAAAAAAACGGTCGAACGAAAACGTTTCTAACTAACACTGCCTTAACGATGAGAGATTAAGTTCTGGAGAAAAGTTGTAGAGCTTGATAATGTCTACAAGAAAGTCAGCGACAGCATATGTCTAACTTTTATATTTAAATCACAAAAAGTAGTATTTTATAATAAAAAATAATTTAAATCGTTAGGTCATGTTTATTCGTCATATTGTCAACAATTATGAATTCATATCAAAATAAGGAAATTTATCGTCTCAAGTATTTAAAACAAAAGACTTTTCCCCTTTACTGCATATAATTTCCCTTTTACTGCATAAATGGTTAAAGAGATAAGACACTCACAAATAAGACACTCACAAGAAGACACTCACAAATAACGGTAATATAGTCAAATTGGCATGCAAATACATACATATATATGCAGTAAAAATATAACCCTTCTTTTGGCAGTCAGGAAATAAATCATAGCACTCAGTACTAACCGAACCACACTCATAATTTCATCACAAGTAAAAAGTTTTACCGCCCAGCGAAGTGGGCACGGGTCAGCTAGTAGTATATAATACGAACAGGTTTATAATGATTGATACTATACGACAAAGTATATCATCAATGAGTCCGTACTACAGGGGATAACTTTGTAAATTTACCTGTTTTTTTTTAATGGTTTTTGAAGGTTTTATCAGACTTTGAACCAGGAAATTATTCTACAAGAATAGCTGAACAACAACTTCAACTGGTTTAGTAATGTATAACCGAAGTAATGTCATTATTGTTTTTAGCTTTCGGATATTCCATATTTTAAATTTATCTTCGTATTTTAATATCGTCCTGAATATTTTTTTTCAACATAGTTTTTGTGCAGAACAACCTTTTGTCAGACAAAATATGCTAACATGCTCAAAGCCTAAAAAACGTTATTTTCATAATGTTTTGTTCTGTGTCTAGTAAAATTAGGTATAGCGATATATATAATCAATGGCACCTTATATAATCAATAATATTAGATTTCCCATTGCCATGATACTTTTTGGGAACTCTTCTGCGCCGGCGACAAGCAGGTGGCATTGATAGCTTTTTCCGTCAAAACTAATCGGGATTGAATGGTTATTTATAAATAAATAAAATACAATAAAATAAAATACAAACGGAGCTGCCATGGAATTCACCGACCAAAAATCGGGCCCATCATATATAATTATTACACTTCTGGGAGGTGAAGGGTGGATTCCGGACTTACGACCGGCGGTGGTAGGTTTAGGACAGCTGTCTTGCCACATGTGAGCATTCACCTTACCACCCATTCACTCCCCCTTCGAAGCCATAGAATTTGAGATGTAGAAATCGCGGGTTTAGATATTTTTTCTAGAAAGGAGTTGATTATTTTCCTGGAGAGACCAAGATCTTTAAAAAGGTGAAACAAAGATTTAGCTGGCAGGCACGAGCGCCTACTTCCACCGCGTGAAGGTGAACAGTGAAGCCGTTCCGGGTGACGGCATTTGCGAGGTCATGGTATTTATTTAATTTGTACTCGACCTCCATAATCCAATCTGAAGCTTTCTCGATTATTGAGAAAGTTTTGCAGTGAGATGTTTATTGCCTTTAGAGCCAACCCGCACAAACTGTATTGGGGGTTTGGAGGATACTGTGGAACCCTTGTTGGCACGAGCCACTGAGAGGCTAAGTACCTCGAGAATAACAGCAAGGACTTTGTCGTGGCGGTAAGTGTACCGTCCTTGATCCAAGGCCACCTGCAGCCAGTTAGAATATGTCTATCTGTGCAAGGGGTGTTGCTACAAAGGGGACATGAACTATTCTCGGCATATCTCCAACGAGCGAGGTTACTGGGGTGTGGAAGTGTATGCTGAAAGGCATTTAAATAAAATTTCACCATCTCTGGCGTCCAGTCATTCAACATTACTTTCCAGTGCATTGGAGGAGGAATGCAAAAGTCTCCAATTGTTGTCCAATCATTCTGGCATTGAAGGCCAATAGCGTGAGCCATACTATTGCTGTCGTAATCTCCCCGCAAGAGAGACTTCTTCAAGTCCACATCGCTCATGGTTGTACTGCCAAATAAGTACTAATTATAGATTAAGTTGACAGTGCACACTTAATATCATCATTAAAAGTCTGCCTTAGAACAGGCCTAGGCCTAGTTAGGCGACTGTGTCAATCATAAAAATAATGTCGCATCAATTTCTTGCTAACATCTTAATCAAATATGACATTAACTTTTTACTAGATATGTTACTACTAAATAAAATAAATAAAAAAATTACCCCAGACCGGGAGCTAACGGGCCCATAATGAGGTGGCCACGATGACCCATGTGTTCAGGGTCGGTCACACTCACGGGTCAACACCCATCCGATGGCCTCCACGCATGGGGTGCGAACCTGGGTAGGACACTGGGTCAACCAGTCTCCCCTGGGAATCAAACCCCTGGCGCTCCTGGACGGTCTGCGCACCGATTGGCGCAAGCCAATCGATTGTGCTCTCCGACTAACAGTCGGGGGAGTCTGGGAACTGTATTGTTTCCTATAGAGCGGGGGTGGTTGCCTACCTTACGGCGACTGCTCTTGAAATGACCATTGGCCATCCGATCCCGGTTCAGAGTCGGGCAAAGGACGCCTTGTTTTATAACCATATTAGCAAAAAAACATAATTTTAAAGTTTGGGAATATTGAAAAGTGTAAATCAGTTCTAAAATATATTATATAATATTATTATTTTTCTTTCATTATTATTTTTTTGTTTTAAGTTAATTAAAGGATAAATTGTTTAGTTTTAATATTATTTTATCTTAGTTAAAAGTTAAATGCGTAAAATATTTTATTTGAATTCTTATTCCAATGGTGGTTCTTAAACAAAGTCTTATTCAGTGGTTAATTAGTAAAGGAAGAACGAAAACTGAATGTAACCTCATGACATTTCAAAAATAAAAACACAATTACACACACACACACACACACGCACACCCACACGCACACGCAAACGCGCACGCACACGCACACGCACACGCACACGCACACGCACACACATTACACACCTTCACATCTCTAACAATATAATTACCTATACGTAAACAAGACTGAATTCAGCTTTTTATTTTACAAAATAATATTTTTTATTTGGATTTGTTTTATAATTCTTTTCCACTGATTTAATTATTTAATGATTATTTTCATTTTTTAATGATTATTTCGTGTTATAAATTTTTGTCTTTTTCTATATATCTTTTTCATAAAACTCTTTTTGTTATTTAAAATAATATACAAAATTGGCGTTTCCCTTGGAACGAGCACTGCCTAGTTAGGAGTGACCCAAAATCATTATGTAAAAATAATTCATTTATATATTTTTATTAATAAAATAAAAACTAAAAAAATTGTAATGATATTAAAGTTTTATTTTTGCCTTTGCTTTGCTTTATGCGTGTATACAGCTTGGGTTAGATGTGCTTCCGACCCACCAAGAGTTGATGTCTTCGTACCGCTTTTGAGACAGATTTGGATTCTGCAGCGCTTTGCACATCTCGCAGAACGGATGGAGAATCGGTTCAGTCCTGGCTTTCCCTATAGCGATATCGTAGACTTTATAGTAGTTTCGCCACCAGAAGTATTGAGCGTATTCTGTATGGTTGCCAACGATTCTATTCATCAATTTTGCTAATTCTTTCGGCTTGTAGTCTTTGGCGTTGATGTATGAATGCGGTGGGAGGAATTGTGTGTAGTTGGCACCTCCGTATACAATAGGGATTGTACCATGGTTAAGTGCATGCGTCACTCTTTCGGATACGTAATCGAAGCAGTCTCCATGCTCGAATGATAGATAGAAATAGTAATCGTTTTCTAACATATACTGACATTTGTTTAATTCTTCCATTGGACATTTCAGCGGTCCGCAGTTACCGTATATGTCTATTTCTATATGTTTTTGAAGTTCTTTCGCGTATATTTCTCTTTTGTTTGTGGTTGAGCAACGAGAGGCAAACCATGCCGCTTTCTTATGCTTCTTCTTCAGCGTTGGTACAATTTTATTAACATCAAACGGTTTATCGTGGTGGTCTATCCACTGAGGAGATTTACTCGGCGCTATAATATGAGCAGTATCGTTTATATCAACTATCTTGTAATAAGGCCAGTGAAAGTCGGAATCCTGCCTGTAAGTGATTGTCCAGTTAAAGAAGTCTTTTGGAACGAGATCTGGAATGGGGTAGTAATCTGAATGCTCGACAGAAGCGAAAGCGTAGTATTGTTTAGGACTTCGCTTATTCGGTGGTTTGAACATATCGGCGATATTGCCTCCCCAAATGTGAAAGACCAAAACGTCGAAATCTTCCAGATCCATCAGGGTTCGATCCTTCGTAACTCTGCAGTTCTGCACGGGGCATTTGTTTTCTCCGACGAAAGGCGCCTGATCGAAACCGAAAGTGAAATTGTCATCTTCAAAGAATTTAGTCCATAGTAATATAGTGCGCATTTTTTCCGGTTTGCTAAAGTCTTCTTTCTTTTTTTCTTCTTCTAGATTTCTCGCTTTCTCTTCTTTATCCGGCTTACCGTCTTCTTCTTCTTTTTCTGTTTCTTCTTTTCGTTGCTTCTCTATTTCTTCTTCTTCTTTCTTCATTTCATCTTTTCGCTGCTTTGCTGGTTCTCCTTTCTCTTGTTTAAGTCTCGCAAGTTGAGCATTATTCATTCCATGTGCTGTTTGTTCGAACAATATCACTAAAACACAAATAATAAACGTGGTAAAAACCAAAAAGAGAAACGTGGAACCCATATGAAGACGCATTTTTGTTCCTTACTGAGCATCTTGATTTTGGATTCGAATGTTTTATCTTCTAAAAACAGCCTTGCCTTTCAAGGTGCGTTAATATAATATGCTATATTTTGAGAAATAAATAAGAAAGGTCGCGTGATAAAGAATTGAGTTAACCGGGTTAAACTCATATGTACCTAAGTAATATCATACAGTGCTGCCTTTAAACTTCAATCAAGCGAATTGATGCTACAGGAAAAAAACTGACTACTTAGATCAAGGGCCCATTGGGAGCTAATGGGCCCTTGCTAAGTTGGCCACGAAGACCCATTTGTTCAGGGTCGGTCACACTCACGGGTCAACACCCATCCGGCGGCCTCCACGCATGAAGCGCGAGCCCGGTTAAAAAGCAATCTGGCTTATTTACAATTGGACGAAGCTAGTCTTGCGGGAACATTTCTACAATTACCAAAAAGGAAAAAATCTATGTTATTCGCAGATAAGTCACCCTTATTTTTACAGTTTTAAAAGTTGAAATAAAAATCGATATTTTCACAGATTATCATTTGAAATAAATCTTGCCGCTTTAAAAAGTCGCGGAATGCGTCTGGCGGGATTTGAAAATTAGACAAAAATATAAAATTTTTTGCTCTCATTTTCACAGTTTATTTTTTTTTGTACAGGGTAATTGATTCAGGTAGTTTATAATAACAAAAGCCTCGCCAGACTCAGTGTTTTATGCGCGTAATTCATTTTTAATGCGCGCCATCCTCGTTTAATGTGTGTCACTATGACGAGAATTAAACGAGTCTGACAAAGCTTTGACGATCGCAAATCACAGCCAGATGTTATCATAAGCTATCGTTATAATGTTAAGTATCATCTGACAAATGTACAGGTCTGGGAAAAAAAGAGCCTCGATTCTCTTAGGTTTTCAGCTGCCAGACGCCTTTGCCATACCTATAGATAAGCCAACTTATTTTTCTCGATAATCAAGGTTGCATTCGACTTGAAAATAAAATGATTTTATTAGTGCTAAAATAAGTGCAGTGCATTTGTATATTCTAAACCATTTTCCAACTCAACCCACCGGAAAACCCCCCTGCAAAATACATGTAAAAATGCATTGTCATCGGTACTGAACCAACATATAAAATTTCAACTTCGTAGTATAAGTGAAAGTGGTTCTAATTCAGCTTGCCAGATTTTACCTAAACAAAGTAACAAACGTTACAAGGTAAATAAAAGCTTGTAAAACAGAGTCACACCACAGTATAATAACACCCAGTAAGTTCACTCAAGAGCTACAAGGCAATGCGGGAAGAGGGTGCGACGGAAGTGGGGCGAGGGGTAAGTCATGTCGCCGCCTTAGGCCCATAGTTACGGCGCTGTGGGTTGTGAACGATGTGGGCAGATGTGCAGATTTACGAGTCGACGCCATATGGCATTTCCAGAACAAATCGGTGGCATCTTTGTCGCTGGGGCACCGTAAATGTGGCCGCGACGATGCTTCAAGAAGAGGACGAGTAATCATATTACGATTTGAATCATATTACTGTGGTCACGTGGTTTATTTATTTTATTGTTTTTATTTATTTATTTAAGTCCATAAAAATTTCAAAAAAAAACCTCTGAGCCTAATATTTCATAATTAATATAACAGTTTTCCAATTTACTTCCTAACTCGGAAAGAGATTCAAAAATGATAGTTTGTGGTTTACCACCTCACTAGGAATAACCTGTATCGAGGTGGTACCAACACAAATCGTATATTGCCTGCCGAAAGAGCATGATATATCCGCTCTTAGGTTTTCATTTTATTTTATTATATTTTTAAACTTTATATTGGATGGAGGTAGTTACTTAATTCTAAAATTTAAAAATTTTGAAGAGACCAAATTAAACAAATTTTAGATTAAATATTCGTAAATTGAAAATTCTTACATCTAATATAATACATACATAGATACGATAATCGCATAAACTTTACATGAATTTATATTAAAGGAAATATATAAATAAAAATTATAAATTATTATAAATAAGTACATACATATAATACGATAATTAAAAAATAAAAAATATATTATTATGATAATACGAGTATATATTTACATATGCAAAAGTGCCTTGATAACTAGTTATCAAAGAAAATAACAATTTGCAATGCCATTTTTTATATAATATAGAAGTTAATTAAGAATGTACATACAATATAGCCGTAAATTTGCATAATATATATAAATAGAAATATGTTCATTCAAGAGATTTTAATAATGCCTCGCAGTCTTTCCTAGATTTATTTAGCAGCCAATTTATAGCGGTCCTTCGAGGGTACCTGACAATAAATCAAAGTCAAATATATACAGAGCTGTTTGACTCAAGGCTCAGTTATAGGTCATTAATTATTTGCTTTCCTTATGAACAACATTGTTTTTTCATTATATACAAATATCAAAAAATAAAGGTTATTCCTATGTGACCTTATCCTAGTTAACGTATAATAATATAGTAAGGTTGGTGGTGAAGGCGTGATCGAGACATTGTTAGGTTGTTCATATGCCCACAAGGAAGCATTCTTGGTATTGGACCGAGCAACAAAATGTATAGCCAAGAGGCAACGACAAAAAAGTGCAAATGTGTAGGAGCTTTGCAACAATATAATTCAATGACAATTTTTAATTGTCAATAGCAATAAATATAATTCGCAAGAAATTGAATTGTGTCTTTCGCCATAAACAATAAATTGTTTTCATCTTTCATTCCACGAGCTGTACATTTCAACGTCATAATATTGGGTATATAAACGGCGATATTTTTTGTATAGAATCACTCTCTTTAGTCACACTCACTATCTGACATCATCAACTATGGTAAGCCGTCTCTGTATACTAATTAATTAATAGATAATAAATTGTTTAAATACTAATATTTGTGTTTACTTGCTCTCTGTCGGACTGAGGTGAAAATCGACTCAAGATTGGAAACCTGGTCTTCGTACAGCAACGGAAACTGGAGACCAGGCCCCTTCCAACAAAAGTTTTCTAAAAGCTGATACTTTCAGATCAGACAGTACCTAAATTGGCCATAGAATGCTGGGGTAGAGTCAGCAGGCCAGACTCCGGGACACCTGGCGCTGGCGTACTAGCAGAAGTGTAATTTTAAATAGTACCCCCAAAGTGTTTTGGAAAAGTTGAAAGTTCATCAGTAGACAGTGGATGCAATAAAGAACTCGAAACAAATGGTAAGACTGCCTAAGAATAGAACGTGTGACGTCAACATTACTCCAAACATGTTACTAAAATGTAGTCTCTGCAAATACGCCAGTACGTATTTGTCGGTAACTATTAGAGAGAGAAGAGAGAGAGAGAGAGAGAGATAGATAGTCGTAGAGGACACTCGTCACAGAACCGACAGATACAGCTAACGGAACGGACTTCGAAACACGCAAGGGAAGTAACCCTTTTTCAATTTTATTAAAATGATGACTTCGAAATACGGAACAGCCATGTTTATGGCTCCTCTACGAAAGATTTCTAGGGAAACTATACACATAGAGTTATCCCAAAGTGTGAAAAGCCATTAACGATAGACTATAACTAGCTTCGGAAATTACCAAAAAAAAAACAGCTATATTATTTATATATGCACTTAACTTACAATGGAAACGAAAATCCTAAAAAAAACCATTAGTGGCATATAGTCACTTGACTATAATGGCAGTTAAATTCATCGAAAGAGCAACTAGACACTTTATTGTGATATACATACCGACAGTTCTGCATAAGCAAAGAGAAAGTGTAAAAAAAATTTCAAGGAAAAAAGACAATTATCATTTAATCAGTGAAATTTCCGGAAAAAAAATATATACAGACATTATACTATAAAATGTATACTTCAACCTCGGCAGAGCCTTTAACAAGGCAATCCCAGTAATGTATGCCTTTCTTTTACTACATTGTTTAAGAACCAGACATCGCATATTTGACCGATTTGTTTACTAGAGTTAACGACCTTAACTTGCAGAGGTGACAGTCTGGACTTCATTAATACGAAATCCATATTTTCTGCTTTTTTTCAGAATTAGGCTAATAAAGTATTGGACGGCTCGATTTTTTCCAGTTCCCAATTTGTCACAGACCGAACTGCTAGGAAGACGACTACGTTCAACATGTAAATGCCCTCAATACAGATTTTCAAACTAGGTTTGAGGATGTTTAATCTAGGTTTGAGGATGTATGGCGTATCTCCGTATTCATCTCAAAAAAATGCGGTTTCACAATAATTGTTCTAACCGTTGGAAAGTAATAAAATTAAACACAGAGATTTACAGCTTGTTTTAATAAATACGAGTAAAATGCTGATAATCAAATTTTTTTATATATTTGCATGTCTATTTATTTAGTTATGTATTTGTTTTTTTATTTATTTAATTATTTAGTGTGTACATGATGGGTATGTATTGTTTCCAACCCACCAGGCGTTAATGTCGTCGTATTTTTTTTCCGGTAGGTCTCCGCGATGTAGAGCTTTGCAAACTTCGCAAAACGGGTGCAGGTACGGAAGAGCGTTCACTGTCGATATTCCAATGTTGTGTATTTTGTAGTGGTCTTTCCACCAAAAGTATTGAGCGTATTCTGTCTGATTCGTGATGATCCTATCCATGAGTTCCGCTAGTTCTTTCGGTTTGTATTCCTTTGCGTTGATATAAGAATGCGGGGGGAGGTGTTGCGTATAGTTCGCGGTGCCGAATACTATGGGGATGACGTCGTGCTGGAGCGGGTGCGTCGCTTTTTCCGATACGTAGTCGAAACAGTCTGCGTTCTCGAAGGCTAGATAGAAATAATAGTCTGTTTGCAACATTTCGTGGCATAGGTCGTGCGTGTCGTTTCGTTGGCAATGTAAAGTGCCGCACGTTCCGTACACGTCGACTTGTATGTATTTCTGCAGCTCTGCGACGAAGTCTTCTCTGCGGTTCGTCGTCGGGCAGCGTGACGCAAACCACGCCGCTTTTTTATGCTTTTTGTTGAGCGTCGGCAGCGTTTTCTCAACGTCAACTTTTTCGTCATGATGATCTATCCATTTGGGCTCATATGCCGGAGCTATAATTCGTGTAGCATTATGTAGATCGACTATCTTATAATAAGCCCAGTGAAAATCAGAGTCCTGCCTATACGTGATTGTCCAATTGAAGAAATCCTTCGGCACAGACGCTGAGAACGGATATTGCCAGAATTGAAAATAATCCGAATGCTCCAAAGAAGCGAATGCGTAATACTGTTTTGGATTGCGTCTTTTAGGTGGTATAAAATCACCATTCGATTCACCCCAAACGTGATACACGATCACGTCGTAATCTTCGATATCCATGAAGGTTCTGTTCTTTGTGACCATGCAGTCATCGACTGGACACCTGTTCTCCCCGACGAAAGGCTCCTCGCCGAATCCGAACATAAATGCGTCATCATCGTAAAATGCAGTCCACAGCAGTATAGTATGCAATTTGCCATCGTCGGCTGATTTTCTTAAACGTTCGCTGATTACTTCGGTTCGATTTAAGGTTACTATTTCTCCATTCACACCCAACGTCGCCAAAAAGTAAACTATACAAGCTAATGAAAGCCACATTTTCTTGATTGCAACTGTGGCTGATACGGAAAACCGTGACTATATAACTGCCACGAAAGTCCTTGTTTCTAAGGTTGGTATGATACCAAATTATAACATTAATATTATCATCCAAGACCAAGAGTCAATAAAGAGAATAACTAAGTACAACGAATAATAGCTATGTCGATATACATCTAATGTAATCATAAATCGAAAGTTATCACTTACAAGTAGGTACCTACTTAAGATATCTACTTTAAAAAAAATATATATTAAAAACACAACCATTACTTGAATTTCAATGGAATTATTTTAAAACAACAAAAAAGCGGATAGCCAAGGAAATATAGAATAGTTTTGAGCGTGATGTCTCTTCAGGAAAGAGGGTAACCTGATTGAAAAGGATAGTCGGCGACGAGCGCAGATAGTGGGAATGTAACGCATTAATCACATTCGATTCAATCGTTTACGCAAATATACTGACTGGCGAAAATCCAATGTGATTTTGGCCAAACAAGCCATCTGTGTACCAAAATTTCAAAACTATATCGATTTTCATAAGTGACAAGTGCGCCCCTGGCGGACTGATTTCATCCATATCCGTTTCAACTCTTTTTACGACCAAATGATGCCTGCATGTCAAATTTCAGCTCAATAGGATTAAGCGTTTGGGCGCTATCGAGGAGGAATTCACAAAGATTGACACACACAGACAGACTGTCATCTGCAAACGGTCTTGGGGGGCTCAAAATAGATATTTAGAATAGAATAGAATAGAAGAGAATAACTTTGTTGTGCTATAAAAACAATACTTAATAAATATTTACAGTGGTTTTATAAAAAAAGACAATTTATGCACAAATGGCGGACTTATCGCTATAACGATATCTTACAGTCAACCATTTGATAAACTAATTCTCGATTTTCACCGTACAATATACACAGAAGTGATAAAGGTAAATTTGAAATAAACTTATAGAAATATATGTCAATAACTTATGCTAAGGTTGCCCAGGGAAGGATAAAGGAGAGGACAGGATGAGGTATTTGGTTAGTGGCTGCGTCAACATAAATGTGCCTTGAACAACTTTTTGAAAGTGTGCAACGAACGTGCATGGCTGATAGAGTGAGGGAGCTGATTCCATTAACGAGCAGAATGGGCAGTAAAAGAGTGCGTGTAAACAGAAGAATCAAGTAACGGAATAGCGAGTGTGTTATCCCGGCTTGATCGAAGTGGAAGACCGTGGACTTCCAAAGGGTGGAATTTCTCCATGAGATAGGAGGGCGAAGTGGGGTTATTGAGTATGATGTTCTTCATCTCGACCAAAAATGCCAGTTCACAATAGTTTAACTCATCGTCGTTGGTGCGCGGGAAAAGCAAAAATACTTCGCTAAAATCTAATATAGACAAAAGTATATATCAAGATGAAAATTTAAAAAAAACGTTTAATTCAAAAGCCAAATTAATTCGAGAGATCAAGATAAGAGAATTATTCCATTTTTGCAATATACTAATTATAAGGCAATACAAAGTCTTATTTTTTTTACTTTTGCATATCTTCTTATATATAAAAATGAATCGCCGTGCGTTAGTCTCGCAGGATCTCGGAAATGGCTCGATCGATTTGAATATATATTTTTTTATTTTGTTTGGCTTGATTCAGGGGTGGTTTACAAAAAAAAATATTTAGGAAAAACTCAAAGAAACAACTGAAAATCGAAAAAATCGAAATTGGTCGTTTTGGGAACATTGGCCACTTTCTAGATGCCGCTATCGCGGCGATCGTATTGTTTGACAGCTGTAACTGTAATTGTTTGACAGCTGTGACATCCATAACTGTTATTCATTCCGTACAATGTGTAAAATTTTAAAAAGTCGAAAAGTCAAAAAATGCGAAAGTCATAAAAGTCAAGAGTCAAAAAAGTAAAAAAAAACAAAAAAGTCGAAAAATTCAAATAAGTCTGAAAAGTAGAAAAAGTCGAATAAGTCGTAAAAGTCGGAAAAGTCAAAAAAGTCAAAAAGTCGAAAAAGTCGAAAAGAAAAAAAAGTCAAAAAGTCGAAAAAGTCTAAAAAGTCGAAAAGTCAAAAAAGTCGAAAAAGTCGAAAATGTCGATAATGTCGGAAAAGTCGCAAAAGTTAAAAAGTCGAAAAAGTCTGAAAAGTCGAAAAAGTCGAAAAGGTCGAAAATGTCGGAAAAGTAGAAAAAGTCGAAAAAGCCGAAAAAGTCGAAAAAGTCGATAAAGTCAAAAAAGCCGAAAAGTCGAAGTCGAAGTCAAAGTCGATTTCGATTTCGATTTTCGAGTTTTAAAGGGTGTCGCTAGGTTGGGGGTGGGGAGGGGGGGTTGTTGTTGTACGATTAATGATATTAATATTCAGATGAATTACGTTCCTGGCTACTTGACAGGAAAGTCTTGGGGTGACACAACCGTTTTTTTTAATGACTTCAAAGCGCAAATCAATGTGTAATACTGCAACTTCATTAACTCGATAAATTACATATGCAAATACGTAAAATAAAGCGATATGGCTGTTTTCGCTATGAGGAATTCAAACGAGGTGTATCTCAGTATCAGACGTTTCGCTATGTCAGCAGCAATGAGGCGATTTGGTGCATCTTTTCCTTTGCGACATACGAAAAACAATCTACAGTTGTAGACTGGTAATTCTGGAAAGCGGAAATTAGATTCCCCGTGCGTCTGGCCTTCACAATGACAAATCACGCGTGTTGGAAGTTTGCGGAATTAACTTGGAATTTCCGTATTTCGCGCATGGTCAACTGTATGTCCCGTGTCCGCCAAGCCATCGGTCGGAAAACCATCATTTTTGTTTATTCGCGCCCCGAAAACAAAACGAAAAACATATTTTACCAAAATGTTTTGTGTTGAATGTGAACTGCATTTACCTATACTATATTATCATGTAAATTATATACATTGAATTTATTTCAATCACAAACGACTTTCATTTAATCACCAAACGAAACTCAAACCGTACATGATTCGGCCATATTATAGATTTCAATGAATTAGATTTGGAAGGTTCATTAGGATTAATAAACGCTTATGAAGAGTTACAATCAAATAAACTTTAGTTGGTACGAAGTTCACCGGGTCATCTAGTAGCTTATAAATAGCGGAATTTTCGCAAAAAAAAACACAAAGTTCGCAAAAAAAAATGCTAAAATTCGCATATACTACATATAAAACAACTTTTTATTGCACCTAAAATTTATATTTATTAATAATTATAATCTAACATTGTTGTACTTCCAATATTTGACCGTTTAGAATCGTTCTGTCCATAACGGCGACATTATATTTTATGTAGAAGCATTCTGCTTCTGCGTTGTTCAAATAACAGCGTAGAAGTAACTAACGCTGTAACGCTGCTTCAGCAAAGGTTGTGAATCAGCATTTAATATCCCCAGTGTATGTTCTTACCATTGCATCTTCATCCCTATTTATTGATTGAAAGATTATTCGATGAAAGTGAGTATACACATCAATCAGCTTACTATATTTTGAAGAAGTTCTCTGAAGCAACGATTTTTTGAGAAGTTTTCGAGTAATGTATTTCGTTTAGCCCTTCGAGTAGCGGCATAATTTCGTGGCAGACTGCGGCAATTTATTGAAATTTCATGCAATATCGCCGCGCTCGACAAAAAGTACTATAACTATGGAACAACTAAAGAAATCATAAAAAGAGTAACTGTGCAATGATCGCATTGAAATTTCGTATATAGAATATTGAAATCTCATTTTGTAAAACAATTATATAATTATGAATAAATATGAGAAAGTCAAAAATGTGATAAAAACTCGGCATTTCTAACTTGTACTTGTCTTATGGAAAAATACGGTACCCTATTTAGAAATTGTAAATGTTGTCGTGATCTTTATTAGATTCTCTATCAAAAATAATATTTTGTTTTGCTTATTTAGATACAAAAATGTTTAAATATTAGCTCATTAAAAACCAATAAAATTTTTGATAATTTCTCGAAAAAAAAAATATGATGTTTGACAATGGAATTTTACCAGACATATCCGCGAAATGACGCGCGAAATTATTACCTATAGCGGCCGTCTATATATCTATGGTAATAATTAGATATTTGGTATGGATTTTAGGATGCGTTCGAATTAGAAAATAATATTCGAACGCAAAAAAAATCGTGTGACTGATTGTATCTAGACTTACACAGGCCCAATGCCGGATTATCCAATAGGTCAAGTAGGCACCAGTCTATGGGCCCCACGCCTTTAAGGGCCCCCCGACATTGGATCATTACAATCATATTTTTTTTATTGTCTAATAAACTTTTTGATCGAACTAATGGTATAATTGTTACAAATTATCGACAGTTACGCGCTATCACAGCCCTATTGTGTTTATTTGCGCATCTTTGATACGTGTCTCAAGCGTTGTCATAAATGTTTAACGGCCCTCTTACTGGTGCAATAGTGTTATGTTTATATAGACTTCTATTCTACACTATATCGTCGTCAGAATGCTTGACATCCTACTTTGCCGGTACGAATAGTACACTATAGTACCGTACGATCGTATTTTGATTATATACGCGCATCTTTGCTATGGGATAGCAATATTAACATTTAGAACAGTTAAGGGGAGGGGGGGGGAGATTTGCAAAGGGGGCCCTGAGATTTCGACGGCCTAAGGGCCTAAGGGTCTACATGGGATAATCCGGCCTTGCCCTGGCCCAATCTTGCCAATCTCCTTGCCTATTGTATCGAGCCGATAACAGGGTCAACTGAAATTCCACGGTTGGGAACATTCTAAAATGGGTGTAAAATGTAAAGCTAGGGACTCCCTTTAGTTCTAGCATAATGAAGTCTACATGTGCGTGAAAGGGACAAATATATACAAAAATATAAGCATTTTTTTGCTACGGAGGTTAATGGAAGGTTGAGGAAAAATTATTAAGAATAATTAAAAATAACGACGAAAATTGTCCTAGCTTTCCAAGTTATCACATATTTACGCTGTATACAAACATCCGCTAACCTCAGTAAAACATCAGTAAAGGACAATAGATATATTATACTCAGACGGACGGACGGCCTTTGAATATGAAAAATAGATAACGACAACGACAAAAACACCGGGCATTTATTTATGTAATAGCATTGATTATGTAGGGTATCAGATTTCTTAATGCCCTACTATCTTTCGGCAGCAAGGATTTCACTCTGAAATGCAACGTGTAGGTGGCACTGATAGTTCCAAACATTGATAATTATTCTCCTATGTTCAGTAGCTGTTTTTTTATGGCGTCCAATATGCGTTCTAAACATGTCCTTGCGATATATCTCAAAATAAAACTTTGATATAATAAAAAACGAATGTTTAAATAACAGCTCTTATTATTACAAGCTTTTATTTACCTTGCAATGTTTGTAAGTTTGTTTTGGTAAAATCTTGCAAGCTGAATTAGAACCACTTTCTCTTATCCTATGAAGTTGAAGTTTTACATGTTGGTTAAGTTCCGAGGACATTGTTTGTTTGTTTGTTTCTACTCTTCTTTGTGACATTTCACAATGGGCGAGTTTATTGTCATACTACAATCTCTTACAACCAACAATACTATGAAGAGTTTATATGAATAAGTGCTTGCAACATGTGTGTAAGTCTATGTCTTGTTATTGCATTCGATCGACAGAATTCAAACGCAATTCCGTTAATTATATCCCAACGGAAAATGGTAACCCAGCCGATAATCGAACCCAGAACCTTACAATGCAGGATCAGGCAACCTAACCACTGTCCCACCTTGTGACATTGCATTTTTATGGTGAGCATGACCTAATTCTACAACCAGGATCGGCTCCCAGCGAGGTTACTATTTCACGGTCAACAGCAAAGACACATAACTTTGCATACACATTCAATTATGATAGCCCGTTAATTTCACCATGACATTGTTGTTGCACCCAGGGTTTGCTCCTGACGAGGGGACTCCTCAACGGTCAACAGCACAGAAACGAAATTTTGTATACGCTTTCAATTATGATAGCCTGTTCTAAGTTTCACCGCGATAGGGCTGCTGCAGCCATGGTTAAATTCCAACAAGGGGACTCGTCAACGGTCAACAGCACAAACACGAAATTCTGTATAGCATTCAGTTATTCTAAGTTCCACTATGTCATGTTCCCCTTCTAAGTTCCACTATATCATGGACTGCTTCACCAGGGTTTGCTCGGGACCGAGCATTTTAATAAAAATGTCAATTAAAAATGTAAATTAAAAATTTGTTTTTAAAAATGTTAAATTTCTATTAATTTATTTTATTATTATTCACATAAGGATGTCAATTTTAATTTGCTATACAGTTTTCAATTCATAATAACTAGCTGAAACCTGTCGAGATCGACGGTCAGTTTATTTACAGTAATGTTTCAAAAATAAACGGAAACATACCTACTTTTTATTTATGTACAAATAATAATTTCGCTGAAATAATTCGATTACTCGCGCGCCAAACCCTCCCCCCCCCCCCCCCCCCGCCATGGCCGAACCACCTCTACAACGTCCATTCGCCCTCCCCTGCCTCCCACCCAACCCTCCCACTCTCTCACTCTTTCCCCTTCTTTCTCCCTACCCCCATTCTTCTCTATTGATGACTTTTTTGGTTGTTCTCTTTTGATGACACTTCTCGAAACTGAGAGCCTCAACCAAATATTTACACCTAGCCGTTCTCAATATGGCAATTTGTGTCAAGCAATTATTGTCAACGCAGAAAACATGTGCGAAACATTGATGGGTACAACACATCCACTCAATGGGCGGCATACTATGTGTTACTCCCAAGTCTACTGTAGTTACTGTAGTTGAAAGGATAAGTAATGTAGGATTGACTGGAATTCTGATCAAAGGACACAGTGTATCGTTCGCTACTGCAAGTATAAGACCTGCTATGGCTGCTATGTTTAATCTCTCTCTCTCTCTCTCTCTCTCTCTCTCTCTCTCTCTCTCTCTCTCTCTCTCTCTCTCTCTTTCTCTCTCTCTTCTTCAGGAAGTTTGCTGTATCTAAGGAAGTTTATGTACTTTAATAACGTATGTAGACTTATGCCGTAAAATGGGTTCATAGTTGACTACATTAACAAAAACTTAAAAACCCTCTAAATTTTTTTTTTTTTTAATTTTGCTAACAGTTGAACAACCGTATCTTAGAAACTATTCTTTTTATCGAACTCCAAATATTCTCACTTTGTTGAAAATTTATTCTTCTAAAAATTGTATATGGTGACTTTTGCCGTAAGATAGGACTAGGATAGAAACTAAAAAAAGTCTGAAAATTTATTAGTTTTTCAAGTATTTAATAATGACCCGGAAGGCTTCCGAGCTGGAAAACTTGGATTATGGTATAACCTCTTCATCACATAGTATATAAAAAAATCAGAACAACCTTATTTGATGCAAGGCAAAATGTATCAATTCCATGGACTATATCTTTTCAAACACATCCAGTTTAATTCACGATTAGCAGAAGTATCTAACATAGGAGCTCCGCGGTTTTTTTTAAAACGCCGATTACGCATCTTACATACGTTTGCCGATGCGCTAAATGTGACCTAAGGAAACCTGGTAATCATAATATAATTCATTTTGGGCATATAAATTTCATAGCGCCGCTCTACCGCACTTACAAAATTTTGTCTACTCTAATTTGGTTCTAAATAGTCGTTATCCAAAAATGCGTTATTCGTGAATTACAAGCGAAAAACTAAATTAAATGCAAATTTTCGCAGTTTTTGCGATTCTTGCAGTTAGCACAATATGAAATTGAATTGTGGTAATAGTTTACTTATTCCAGTATCCCTAAATGTTGGAGATTCGTAAAATACAGGAGGTTTTTGTGGCGAATTTTCAATTCAGAAACAGAAAATATATCTGTATTTGAGCGTTTTCCTTCATTGTATAATCGAAGAATAAACAAGTTATGTTTATTAACTACATAAGTTATGTTTATTAACTACATAATTTACGGCATAAGTCTACATACGTTATTAATTTTCATTTTATTCTCTCAAAATTATGTGTTTTAATTCGCCGTAAACGTAATCATATTTTTCTTTATTCGATGGCCTCGTTCCTCCGGTGGCGACGCACGCAAGTGTACATTAAAACGGTTTCAACAATGATATAGTTTGGCCTTTAAAACTATAACTAAAATCTTTATTTGTTGATGTTTTCAGAATAATCCTGCTAGAATCATCCAAAGTATCTTTCTAATAAATAGCCCGGCCCCTCTTGGTGACTTTTCCAATTCTACAGAGGATATAGCTAGAAGATGAGATTGTATTGCTTGTCTTTATTCGAAGTAAGTAATATACATTAGAAGTTGTATAAGTTATATTTTTTTTAATTTTAAATGAGTTTGGTTGAATTTGGGACGCATTTTGTACATAAATCGGGTGATAAACCAAATTTATAAAATAAATTGTATTTTTATTATTTTGTTCAATCGCTGTTCTTGTGTTTTAGTTCTTTATTTCGAATCGAATTATATTGAAACTAGCGACCCGCCCCGGCTTCGCACGGGTGCAATGCTGATACTAAATACAGTACAGAAAAACTGTGAACGTTGTATATAAAAACATAGCGGCCCGCTCTGGCTTCGCACGGGTATAAAATATATAGCCTATGTGATTAAAATCGATCCAGTAGTTTTGATTTATTCATTACTGCCCGTGGCCCGCACGCGTTAAATTTGGAGTAAAACAATCCCCCTTTCCCTATACCATGAAGATTTCCTGCTATCTTTGGAATATCTAAATTCATACACTACATTTTTACTTATTTACTTTTTACATTTTTAACTATTTATTTTATTTTTACAACATATTACAGAATGTCTTTATAAACAACGTTCACAGCTTTCTTGTCATTAGACAATACAAACATGTTTTCTCTGGAGGTCACTCTTGAAAGAGCGACATACAGTTGTCCATGTGAAAAACAGTCAACGCTCAAATCTAAGCCTGCAACGTTGAAGGTTTGACCCTGCGATTTATTAATGGTCATTGCAAAAGATGTCTTTACCGGAAACTGTAAACGTTTAAATTGGAAGGGTAAATCCGATGGTATCAGAGGGATTCGGGGAATCAATACATCTTCTCCGGTACCACATCCTGTGAGTATTGTGTACTCTATTATGAAAGTTTTCAATGATTTTACCAGCAAACGCGTGGCATTGCAAAGTTTAGGTCGATTCAGGTTTCTTAATAAAATAACAGGACAACCTACTTTCAACACCATTTTGTGAGGAGGGAGTCCAGACGGGTTCAAAGAGTTTAGAAATTCTGTAGGAAAATGAACAGCTTCTTCCAAATCGAGAACAGTATCGACCGAGTAGTATATTTTCGTCGGCGCATCAATCTTTGAAAGAATCAAGTTATTTACTTTATCTACTTGTTCGTTAGTTGGTGACAGAATCGCTCTTTCTTTAAACCAAGATATTGTCTTATAACTTATGTTATCAATGTCAGGATAGACATTGTTGACTAACTCTTGGATGTTGTCTATCAAAACGCAAAGGTTTTCTAGGTCAATCCTTCCTTCACTTTGTGTTAACTCTCCATTGCCAACTTTTAGCAGCATCTCTGGAAATAGCCTGTTCTCACGTGAAGATGACGAAACCCTCATATTAGTTTTAACCCCTCAAATGAATGGCGATTAGCTCGGGTTGCCTACGGCAAAATGTATATAAATTTATATTTACATTTACATTTACATTTACATAGAGCGGGGTTTACTATAGAGCTATAGCATTACTATAGAGCGGATTACTATAAAGCGGCGCACATTTACATTTATATTTACATTTATATAAATTTATATACATTTTGTATACATTTTGCCAAGGCATCCCTTAAGGGACGCCTCACATTTGAGGGGTTAAGCTTTAATTTATTGACATGTGGCCAAAGGTTGGATCTTTTTAGGCAAGCATTTATTTCGTCAGCACGTGTTCCTCGAGTCACAACTGGTAGGATTTGACGGAAATCTCCTGAGAACAGAATTGTACATCCACCCATAGGTGATTTTTTGTTGCGCAAATCGCGAATTGTCCTATCCAGTGCTCCCACAGACGTCTTGTTTGACATGGTAGCTTCGTCCCAGACTATTAATGAGCAGTCACGCATCAATTTTCCTGTATTGCTCTGTTTAGAAACACTACAGACGCTGTTATTATCATCGGTGGCGATTTTCAGCGGGAGCTTGAATGTGGAGTGTGCGGTTCGGCCTCCTTCCAAAAGCGTAGCGGCAATGCCGGATGACGCAACAGCTAACGCAATTTTTCCGATAGATCTCACTTTTTTTAAAAGCAGATTGATTAAAAATGTTTTTCCTGTACCTCCTGGGGCATCAAGGAAAAACAATTTCCCTTCATTGTTATCAATTGTTGATAGTAATGCAGTGAATACTTTTTTCTGATCGATGTTTAATCGTGGCTCATCTTGAGCTATATTTTGTAAAAGTCTCGTTTGATCGTATGATGTTTCTCTTGTGTATTCGGCACTGTTAGTTAAATCTGAGTTAGTAGCATTAGCTGGCATCGGCAGCCCAAAATCCTTGATCGATTTACCCGAAAGTAATTGCACTACTTTGTTCAATTCCAATAATGCTTCGTCAAATATGTTTTGATCATATTGTACATCATCTGAGTTTAACTCTCGCCGTCGCCGAATCAGAATATCACTGGCCATATTTTCTTGAAATTTATTCCATAGATTAACAGAATCAGTTACTTGACAAAACACTACTATGACGGCAAATAAATATCTTAATGATGTAGCTGAACTACAAACAGCTGCTTCTGATATTTGGGATATCCGTCATCGCTAGTACTTGTTTGAGTTTGGAACGACTTCGGAAATTTTTTGCTGCATTTAGAATCTCGCATACATGGAGAATTCGGGTTTAAAGTCCCGCAAGGGCCGTGTACCATATGTTTCTTTACGATTTAGTACAGGATAGGATCTTCATCTTTATCCGGTAATTCAGCTGAAATAACCCTGTCAATTTGGTTTGGTCTAATTTTGTTCACTAACCACACCAACAGGTGTACATGTGGCAAGCCACGTTTCTGCCATTCTATTGTGTACATATGACAGCGCGGCGGACCGAATATATGAGACTTGTTAATGAGGTGCAGGAGTTTCTGTACTTTTAAATGGAAGACTCTGTTAACTATATCGTATCTGTCTTGTGGAGTTAAATTGGTGTTAATATTTTCTTTGATTTCCGGCCAATTTGGGTTACATGTTGCAGTTATAAATAAATCAGGTTTGCCGTAATTTCTTACGTAAGTCATGGCGTCTTGCGATTTTTCGTGTAAATATCGAGGTCCACCTGTGAATGATGAAGGTAGTATAACCAACTGCCCAATGCCGTTGCGGTGTTCATTCGCCTGTAAAGCATCCTGAAGATGAACGTAATTTTCAGCTCTCAATTTAGTTTGATTATTACGGATGTAGGCCAATCTCTCAGATTCAATTTTCGCATATTGATCTACCAAGTATTGGTTTGTTAACATTCCATATCTAAGCAAAGTATTGAAATTGTTACGTCTTGTCATTATACGGTAGCAATAGTAGTTCATACATGACACTGTTTTACGCAGAGGTGTACCACCGATTGGGTCAACTTGAGAAATATTAATGGCATAACCATTTTCTCCACGACATAGCATCAAAGGATATTGTAAGCTGTCATAAGATCTGTGTAACTCTGAAATTTTTTGCAAATTATCAACACGACTATGCAATACAATATCTCTTTTGTCAAATTGCTGTCCAGCTATCACCACTGCTACTTCACTCGTGGAAGGCGCATTGTATCGTCCTCTGTGTTCTCCAACAGGAACTTTATTTGCATGGATTACGACATTAAAGTCAGGAGTATCTGCTGGAACACTCTCAATCGCAGTTTTAAAAGACTGTATGTAGCAATTATGAGAATGTAACATATCTTGGAGAGATCTAATCAAATCTCTATCAATTGGCTGTGCAACACTTGTACACCGCGTAGATGCTTGTGTATCTGGATCTGCAATAAAATATATTTGCAGAAATTTGTGATCATCGGGTCGAAGTGGTAGCAAGCTCCCAGCTAAGTAGTACACTTGCCCTTGAATTTTAAATGTAGGCATGAACCCACGCTCAACGACTTGCTTACTCTTAAAAGAGGTCATTTGAAATGCATTATTATAACGGCGTATATTGCGCATGAATTGCTTGGATTTCTGATGATCACCCGTAAGAAGAGAGTGAAGTGGTTCAGGTGGAGGGAGAACTTCTTCTAATTTGACTTTTCCTTGTAAGCAACACATGCCTTTCGATTCGTCCTTGAATTTCAATGCCAAGCAATGTTCAAACACTACTGACATAGTACCTATTGATACTATACGATCGTCCTTGTAAGAAATCGAAGGATCGTAATTCATGGCAGAATTTTCTTTATTCACCCATGAATTAGTAACTCGTGCTGATGATTCTCTGGCTCTCTGTATTCGATGTCTTTCCCTATCTCGGCTGCGGTGAACCTCACGCTCTACTGAAGATTCTCTCTCTCTCTCAGCTCTATATCTATCCCGAAGCTGACTGAGGCGAGCCTCACGCTCTACTGACGATTCTCTGTCCCTCTGAACCGTATGCCTATCTCGATCCCGGCTGCGGCGAATCTCACGCTCTACTGAAGATTCTCTCTCTCTCTCAGCCCGATATCTATCCCGAGCCTGACTGAGGCGAGCCTCACGTTCCGTTGACGATTCTTCATCTCTTGCTGAACGTACTCTTCTGGCATTCACTGTACTACGACCTATGTTCGAACGACGACGTCTTCCAGACATGACTTTATAATTTCTGTACAAAATTTACTCAGTTCTATATGTATGATTACCTATGCACAAATTGCCATATTATTAGTATGTGCCGCAGTAAAAAATATCTAAATTCTTACCATTTAGAAACAAAAGATAATCATCAATCATAAAAAACAAAAGATACCTATTCTATTCAGTTCTTTTTTTTTTTACTGAAATACCTCAACTTAAACAACGATTTTAATTATAAAAAATAATTTGCTATTCGTGCGACTAAAAACAAAAGATAATCAACAATCATCAACAACAAAAGATACCTATTCTATTAAGTACTTTTTCTGAACTTACATATCTCACCTTAAATCACGATTTTTGAAAATAATTTCCCTAATATTAAATTGATCTAACTGTAAATTTTAATCAAGATCTTAATAGAAAATTGCAATCCATAAATTATGGTTTTATTTAATCTAATCTAATCTCACCTTATGTAGGTACTTATAATTGCTATAAGTGCGATTTAAAAATTAACCTTAGAATAGAATATAATTTATATTTTAAAACTACTATCATACAATTATTTATCGTAACTTACTTATAATTACTGATACGTTGTCGCGCTGAAAAGCACGTTTTTATTACCTAAGTATGCTATTTTCCTCGCTGGAGAGCTCCGATATAATAAACGCGTCCGATCGCTGCTAAATTCAAAGTGCTATAACCGCGGCCTCAGACGCGCTATTTATAGGCACGCTCTTGCCGCACCGGGCGGCCGGCCGGTACCGCCGCAAACGCTACGTCCCGCAATTTTTAAATCTGTAATATCTTCGAAAATATTCACTTAAATCATACGGTGTAAAGGGCCATATAGATCTATATTAAATGAACAATGTATTCAAGGTATTTAATTGGTTCAGGATTAATGCTGTATTGGTTAAAATCGCTTCGAAAATTAGCCATTATTTGTCGTAAAACGTAAATGACAAAAAAAAGTTATTGTGGGTTATCCATAAGAGATAGACATATACCATCACGGACTTTTCTGTAGACCTTTTCAATGTGTACAATACTTAGTACATTATTTTGATAAAACTCGTAGTGTTCAGCCTGCGTTTGCAATGTAAGCGGAAAAAATGTAATTATTTACGACATCACATTAGAAACCTCAAAAATAGCAGTACTTCTCCACTATTTAATGGATGTTATTATACATATAAACCTTCCTCTTGAATCACTCTATCTATTAAAAAAAACCGCATCAAAATCCGTTGCGTAGTTTCAAAGATTTAAGCATACAAAGGGACATAGGGACAGAGAAAGCGACTTTGTTTTATACTATGTAGTGATATATAGTTTAACTTATAACATGGATATTTTATATATAATTGTATCCTCTGACTGATTTCCATTTGATTCTTTAACTATTTGTTGCGTTTTTATTTTTCAATTTATTGAGATTCATTATTATTATTACTTATTATTTTTCTATTTATTACGATTATCTATTTCACCATTAATTAAATGTTATTTTTTCATCCGTAATGATTAAGTACTTACTTTTCTCGTGTTATTAAAATTCCTTTACCACCTATCTTATTATGCATTGTAGGATGGGTATGTTTTAGATACTATACGTAGACTGACAGACCAAAAGACGCATTTACATGTAGATGACTTAGTTTTTAGATTAACAATTAAGTTATACCTACAGTGTTTATTATTATTAGTTATTTTTTAATATTATTTGATGCCTAGCATTTTTTTTAAATTAAGTTGTCTAAAGTATGCACAAGCCACTGTTCATTTGATACGCTTGCCTTAGTACGGGCCTAGGCCTAGTTATTGGGCATTGATTTGAAAAAAAATGTGGTCTGCGGTGCTCTCTATTTTGCTACTATTTACATTTAAGCCTCTAGTGTTCTTTATAAATAAAAAAAATAAATAATTAATATTAAATTTCTTGGAAACGGTAGGCTAAATATTTTTTAATTGGTTCATAATTGACTACTATATTATTCCCTCCAGACTTTTCAACGATACCTTTCTAAGATCTGTACATAATGGGACTTTGTATATATGTAATTATCCTTGGATATCATTTCAATCAAGTAAATATCCTGGACACTGACTGCTGGGATGATCCACGAGCTTAAGGTGGTACAGCGCAATATGGAGCGAGTCATGCTCGGCATAACGTTGCGCGATCGAGTCCGAAACGAGCTCATCAGACAGCGCACGAAGGTGGTCGACGTGGGTCAAAGAGTGGCCAAGCTGAAATGGGCTCGCGCCGGCCACGTGGCCCGACGACACGACGAACGGTGGAGCAAGCGCGTTTTGGAGTGGAGACCCCGGCTAGGCAGATAAAGTGTGGGCAGACCACCGGCCCGATGGTCCGATGACATCAAGGAGACATCTTGCGGTGTCAACTACAACGGGCGAGCCCGTCACCACAGGACGTTTTAACGATTAGTCGTTCTGTCGCCCTGCAGTGAACGTAGAAGTATTGAATATTATGGTTTTTCGTTGCAAGTCTGGCAACACTAGCACAGAACTGTCACAATAAATGTTTGTAACCTCAAACTGAGTCGCTGTGTTTTTTCTCTCATCGCGTCCCGTTTTCATTTTTGCTAGGACTTTAATTTACGCAGAACTTCCTGACTGGAACAATTCAACAGGTTATGGGCCCAGCTCACGACGACTGTGTAAAGAAAAGTGCAAATGCTGAAAACGCGGTTTTCGCGACTGAAATAGTGCAAGCGGAGAAAGTGACTATTCTGGTGAATCGTTTTAAATCGCGTGGAATAATTCAACTGAATTAGTGCGATTTTAGATAAACGGACAAAAACAAAAGTGTCATTTCGTTTTGTGCGGTATTTTTTAGTGGGTGCAGCGATTACTTTTGAGGTTAGAATCAGCAATTTTTCTGTCTGAAAAACTGTGGTGCGTCGATAGCTGTTTTTTGTGCGTGATTTCATCATCGCGTGGTACAAGGAAAACGTTTTTCTCAACGCGCAGTTTTCGGGAGCGAGTTTCTTTTGGATTGAAATTGAAAAGTTTTTTTCGGAAAATTTCAAATCCGGCAATTCGAAAACAGAAGAAATGGAAGGTGATCGAATAAATATCGAAAAATTGGAAGGTGTCGGTGAGTCTTGCAATTGGCTGACATGGAAATTCCAAATGCGTCAAATTCTGGAGGACAATGAATTATTCGATATTGTCGATGGAGCCGAAGAGAAGCCAACGGCTGCAGAGCCGGACTATGCAACAAAAATCGTCGTTTGGAAGAAGAAAGACGCCAAATCGAGACGAATCATTTCGACAGCATGCAGAAGGCAGGCGGTAATGCAAATTATGACCTGTGCGACAGCAAACGAGATGTGGGAAATGCTCAGAGGAACCTATGAGCATACATCGAAGGCAAACACACTACTTTTGCAACAAAAGTATTACAGTTATGCGAAGAAGGCAGGAGATGATATTGCGACGTTCTTATCGAAATTAATGGAAATTGTGCAACAGCTGCGAGATCAAAAGGAGACCATATCCGATTCCATGGTAATTTCGAAAATTTTAATAACGTTACCTGCTGAATTCAATCATTTTCACAGTGCATGGGAATCTGCAAGTTCTGAAAGTCAAACTTTGACAAATCTGCGAGCGCGATTAATGGCAGAAGAGCTTCGCCTGAAATCGCAGGGACAAGTCGAAGAGGTGGAAGCGCTGATAGCTAAGCGAACTTTTCCCAAGAAAACCTACAACATCAAAAAGGGAAATTCGTCGAACAGCAACAACAAATTGACGAATAAAAGCGACAAACCGAAAGGCAAGTGCTTTAAGTGCGGAAAAGGAGGTCATTGGAAGCGGGACTGCCCAGAGAAGAAGCATAGCTCTGACGACAAACGAGAAGATGGCTCGGTCGACGCGTTCATTTGTCACTCAGCGACGAGTGGAGACAAAGACACTTGGATATTAGATTCAGGGGCAACTGATCACATGAGTCACCGGCGCGATTGGTTCGAGAATTTCACTGAAATATCCGAACAAGTGAAGATAGGTAATGGCGATAGAATTGTGGCTCGAGGCAAAGGCGACATCAGCATTCACGCTTTCAATGGCAATGATTGGATTCGCAAGCGAGTCATGGGAGTTCTATTCGTACCGGATCTTCAGATGAATTTATTTTCATCAGGAAAGGTGACAGATCATGGACATCAGCTGAGCATGGACAACAAACGTTGCGAACTGCTGAAAAACGGAAACGTAGTTGCAGTGGGAGTTCGTAGAAACGGTTTGTTCCAGATGCTGTTCAAGGTGAATCAGATTTCACGAATCGAGGCTACAGCAAACGTAGTAATAAAGAAGAGATCGCTTTGTTCGTGGCACGAGCGACTTGGACATCAAAACGTCATACATGTGAAGAAGTTTCTGCAGACTCGAAATATTGAATTCATCAATGAAGATTTCACATGTGAAGCATGCGTACTTGGAAAACACCATCGAGGTACCTTCAAGAATCGTGAGGAGAAGTCGAAAGCGTGTGGCGAAGTCATTCATACTGACTTGTGCGGACCATTCCAAGAAAATTCGATAGGTGGCGCCAAGTATTTCTTACTATTGAAAGATGATTACTCACATTTTCGTTTTGTCTACTTCATGAAACAAAAGTCAGAAGTAGCAAGCATCATCAAGAAGTGTGTGAAGCTGATTCAGAGGACATTTGGACACAAAATTCGCATTATCAGATCCGACAACGGCACAGAGTTCGTCAACGGAAAATTGAAAGCATTTTTCGAGGAAGTTGGTATTCATCACCAGCGAACTGTGCCATACACGCCTGAGCAAAACGGCTGTGCGGAACGGGAGATGCGAACAATCGTCGAATCAGCGAGAACGATGCTTCAGTCGAAGCAAATAGAAAAGAAGTTTTGGGCCGAGGCAGTAAATTCAGCAGTTCATGTGCTGAATAGAACTGGAACGAGCACAGTCGCGGACAAATCACCGTATGAATTGTGGCACAACAAGGAAGCGAAGGTCGATCATCTGCGAATTTTCGGCTCGGAAGTGTTCATTCACGTTCCAAAGGAAAAACGGCAGAAGTTGGATCCAAAGGCAGAAAAATGTATGTTCGTTGGTTACGACAACCATTCGAAGGGATATCGAGTTTGGAATCCGAAAACAGGCAAAATCGAAATCTCACGAGACGTCGTATTTTTGTTGGAGGAATCCATGGCCACACTGGACATCGGAGCTGAAGAAAAAACTATCGAGAGCACGGGCGATACAAACGCAAATAAAGATGATGTAAATGATGAGGGTGTAGAGGAACTTTTTACTCCAGAGGAACGCGAGGAACGTGGTGCGATATGCGACCTTGACAACAAAAATGTCATAAATCGGCGTTTGCGCGATCGAAACTCAATTACAGCAGCGAAGCGTTTGACATATTTCGCATCGGGACATCATTCGGCAATGTTAGCAGTCACCGAAGAGCCAAGAACTTTTGAAGAGGCGATTAAATCGAGTGACCACCGACAGTGGAAACAGGCCATGAACGAGGAGTACGATTCGCTCATTATAAATCGTACGTGGACTTTGGTTAAGGCACCAGTTGATCAAAGAGTTATAGATAATCGATGGGTCTATAAAGTCAAGCAGAATCCAGACGGAAGCATTGATCGCTACAAGGCGCGATTGGTAGTGCGGGGATTTACGCAGCAATATGGCATCGATTACCACGAAACTTTCAGCCCGGTGGTAAAGTTCACATCGATCAGAGCAATCCTGGCGTTGGCGACATCGAAGAAAATGAAGTTGAAGCAGTTTGACATCAAGACGGCATTTCTAAATGGAGATTTAGAGGAGAATGTCTACATGAGCCAGCCAATTGGATATGATGATGAAAGCGGGCGAGTATGTAAGCTATCAAAAAGCTTATATGGTTTGAAACAGGCATCGCGCTGTTGGAACAAAAAGTTTACTTTGTTCATCAACAAATTTGGTTTCAAAGCAAGTGAATCGGATCCATGTGTTTTCGTTTGCAACGGAGAAAACGGCATGCTAATTCTGGCAATTTACGTCGACGACGGATTGATTGCGGCGGAAAAGCAGGAAGCCATTGTTCCAGTCATCGGACACTTGAAAAAGGAATTCGAGATAAAAATATTTGAGCTGAAATGTTTTTTGGGACTCGAAATTGATCAGCGATCTGACGGATCGATTCACATTCACCAACAGGGATATGCAAGAAAGATACTTGATCGTTTTAACATGACGAATTGCAATGCAGTGTCAACACCATTGGACATTTCTCAGAATCTTGGAGATTTTGAAACAGACGAAGAGACCGATTTTCCATATCGTGAAGCAGTTGGAAGTCTGATGTATTTGGCTGTCGCTACCAGGCCAGATATCAGCTTTGCAGTTGGAAGTGTCAGCAGATATTTGGAAAAACCAGCTGCAGCCCATGTGAATGCAGTAAAACGCATCTTAAAGTATGTCAAGGGCACGGTGGACATGGGAATTCGCTTCGAGACACAAAACGATTTACATTTTTGTGGATACAGCGATGCCGATTACGCCGGAGACGTCAGTACGCGAAGATCGACGTCAGGATACGTTTTCATGTTCGGAGGAAGCGTTATCAGTTGGGGATCAGAACGACAAAAATCGGTTGCACTGTCTACAACAGAATCCGAATATATGGCAGCATCACATGCCATAAAGGAATTGGTTTGGCTGAAAAATTTGTTGTGCGAGCTACAGCAATCGAAATTGGACGTGCCAATATTTTTCATGGACAACCAGAGCGCAATTCGACTTGTGAAGAACCCGGAATTTCACAAGAGGACAAAGCACATCGACGTGCGATATCACTTCATCCGAGAGAAATTCGAAGACGGAATATTTGAGCTAAAATACGTTCAGACGGATGAGCAGACAGCTGATATAATGACAAAGGCATTATCAAGGCCAAAACATCAACATTTTTGTACTTTGATGAATGTTATGCCAAATAATTAACGTAGAGTATTCAAGGAATTAATCTTAATTTTGAATTTGTTGGTTAATTGTATTCTCAATTCTATTTTGATTTTGGCATTGACTTGTAACAAAAAGTGGGAGTATTGAATATTATGGTTTTTCGTTGCAAGTCTGGCAACACTAGCACAGAACTGTCACAATAAATGTTTGTAACCTCAAACTGAGTCGCTGTGTTTTTTCTCTCATCGCGTCCCGTTTTCATTTTTGCTAGGACTTTAATTTACGCAGAACTTCCTGACTGGAACAATTCAACAAGAAGACTTTGGACAGTACAATCCTACGTCCAGCTACGTCACAACCCGTGAGAGTCCAACGCCTTACCGCGAGTGAGCCAGGAATAAACCCGGCGGGCTCGAGATACTCGCGCCCTCACTTCCAATTGTGACCAGATTTCTCCGGTCTCTCGATTGGTTCCGAGTTCGAGGTCGCTTGCGCGGTCCTCTCCCTTACGAAGCGGTGAAACGGAGTGCACCGAATCTGTCGCGGACCAAGGCGTCCTTTGTCCGACTCTGAACCGGGATCGGATGGCCAATGGTCATTTCAAGAGCAGTCGCCGTAAGGTAGACAACTACCCCCGCTCTATAGGAAACAATACAGTTCCCAGACTCCCCCGATTGTTAGTCGGAGAGCACAATCGATTGGCTTGCGCCGCTCGGTGCGCAGACCGTCCAGGAGCGCCAGAGGATTGATTCCCAGGGGAGACTGGTTGACCCAGTGTCCTACCCAGGCTCGCACCCCATGCGTGGAGGCCATCGGATGGGTGTTGACCCGTGAGTGTGACCGACCCTGAAACAGAATGGGTCTTTGTGGCCAACTCAGCAAGGGCCCATTAGCTCTCTACACATCAAGGAGACAGGTTAAGAGTTTCAAGGCGATAGGTGAGGGCAGCAAACCCCGCCCACCGCCCGGGCAGTTATAACGACGAGGGTCGTCTTGTCTGCCCGGGATGTCGTGCTACGACAACCCTGCGCGTACCAGAAGGGTAAAACGCGCAGGGGGTGAAATAGGGTAAACCACCCCCCCCCCCCCCCGTACCGCCCCGAGAACCCATTTATTAGAAAAATAAAAGGTATTTACAAAACAAAATAAAAATTTACAAAATATTACAAAATTTACCGAAGAAAAAAAAAAGAAAAACAACAATAGCATAAATTTAGGAGCCGGTAAGCGGGGTGGAGGACGCTCTAGAACAATGAAGGTGAAGGCGCACTGAAGGTGAAGGATCCTGTAAAGAACGAAACGCCCCTCGGGGCGGTAAAGAGACGGACACAAAGACGGGCACTTCGGGCTGGAAGTAGCCGCCGAATCACCAAGGAAGAGGGTACCCCCTGGGGGGTATCCCGAAGCCTCATGATTTCCCAAGAAGCCACCCAGTGCTCCACAAACTCGCCAAACGTCTGGAGGCAGCTCCTACAACTGACCAAATCCGGGTACCAAATCGGAGAACGCCCAACGCACGCGCCCACTGCATCCATCAATTTCTCCCGTGCAGCCGCTAGAATTGGGCAAAACCAAATTACGTGTTCCGCAGTTTGGCGACCATACCCACAGGCGCACCGGGGGTCATCGGCAAGTCCAAAGTCAAATAGTTTGGCTCTGAACTCTCCGTGGCCCCCAACCAGCTGCGTGGTATGGTGGTCGAACCGCAGAAACGAATTTGCCATCCGCACTGCGACGGACGGGAAAAGTCCAGCTGTCAAGGAGACAGCTGGACCTGTCTGGATGAGGGAAACGGACAACCGATCCGGATGGAGAGTGATTGGAGAGGCGTATGCCCAACGGTGGGCGAATGCGGGCTGATGATGAAGAAGAAGAAGATTATTTTAATAAAAAAGAACCCGGAGGGGTCAGTAAAATTTTTGAGGAGGATGCGGAGGATGCGATTCCGGGTATAGTGGGGTTCAGAACCCGGGTGCACCCGGAATGATCCATCACTAGATTCAACATCGCCTAAATCCGTTATTGTCTTGTTTATAATGTCGAACAACCGCGATAGTTTCTCAGTCATATTAAATGAGGTATAAGGCATTATGCTGGAGGTTTTGGTAAAATATGTGTCTAGGACGTCGTTATGTAATTAATCATATTTTTTTTTTAAAAACCGACTCCATTTTTTTTAAAAGTGCAGCAGCCTGTCATGTGAAACTTAGAACGTGCTATCATAAATAATTGCGTATGCAAAACTTCGTGTCTGTGATGTTGACCGTTGAGGAGTTCCCTCGTTTGAAGCTAACCCAGGGTGCCGCAGTCCTGTCTTGGTGAAACTTAGAACGCGCTGTCGTAATTGAATGGGTATACAAAATTTCACGTCTGTGCTGTTGACCGTTGAGAAGTCTCTTGGTCGGGAGCCAACTCTGGGTGCAGCAGCCATGTCATTGGGAAACTTAGAACGGGCTATCATAATTGAATGCGTATACAAAATTTCGTGTCTGGGCTGTTGACTATTAAGGAGTCCCCCCGTCGGTGTAGAATCAGGTCATGCTTACCATAAAATATACTTTGTCATCGGAACTGAACTAACATATATATTTTCAACTTCATATGATAATATTTGGGACCAATCTTGAAGTGTATCCTTTCAAATAATAAATAAACAATCCAAATCGGTTTATAAATGACGGAGTTCTGAGGCTATAACTTCAAAAAAAAATATAAAAAAACAACCGAATTGATAACCGCTTCCTTTTTTTAAAGTCGGTTAATGATTCGACGAAGAATTCGGAATCGTTTTTCCACATTCGTTTTTGACCATTTTCACTGCGTCAATATAGAGTATTTCTAATATCAGCAAACTTGTCGCTGATCAGCGAAAATATGAAGCTCATCCCAAAACATTTCGTCTGGATAGCGCAATATACTGCGCTGGTTTTAGATAATTCTAAAAATGTATATTTTATTTATATGAACATTTAAATGCAGGATGGTATAACGAATTTCGTTAAATTTATATCTTTCTTTTAAATTACCTTTCTATGGCACCTTTTTTTGTATTATAAAATGTTTATCCAGGTTTGTTTCTTGGCTGAAACAAATGCCTATTAATTCCGCTAGAGGTCCATAGTGGGTGATATATTCTATTTAATTGTCGACTGACAGCTGGGGGTACCTACTTTCGAGAGAGAGCAAGAGCGCTTCATCTTTTGTACGTACGGGCTGCGGCATTTTAATTATAAAAATCAGTTTTGGCATAAAATCGGTGTTTAAACCTGGTTTAAAATTTAACTGAGGAGTTAGTGCCAGTTCTCCAGTTGTTCATCAAAAAGTCCAGGAATAACTGGCATTTATCTTGGGCTGGAGAACAGCTCTATGACCCTTGAGCTCTGCCTTCGACCAGCCATTTGACTCCCAGCCCCGGCTTTTTCGCAGTAGCTGAATTTCCCGAGGGAACTGAATTTCCGCGACGAAGTCCGGTATTACGCCGTCGGAAGTAGAACCCGTATTTGTTAAACATATTTTTTCGTATTGCTGCCAACCATTCCGGAAGTTGCCGTTTTTTGTAATTTGTAATTTAATTGTAATTTTTATTGTGTAATTTTGTTGAAACGGTTATGTAAACTTTAGGTCGTTTAGTATGGGTACAAGGCCTCACCAAAATAATAAGTTTTTTAAATAAAAACCAGATGGAAACACTGATTGATTTTAATTTACCTTTTTCACGACCCGTGTAATTGTTTGTCTTTTTGCTCAAGCTAGTTTATTGTCTTCCCGGCGCCCAATCCTAAATTTATATTGTTTTTTTTAAATCGTAACCCTTGCAGTTATCCTGCAAGTAGGCTACAGCTTGCAATTTGTTTCGTTTATATTTCAGACTAGCTGACCGTGCCCACTTCGTTAGGCGGTAAACATTATTACTTGTGATGAAATTATGAGTGTGGTTCGGTTAGTACTGAGTGCTATGATTTATTTCCTGACTGCCAAAAGGAGGGTTATATTTTTATGCATATGTATGTATGTATTTGCATGCCAATTTGGCTATATAACCGGGTTTCAAATGAGTGAATGAAATGATTATGATTGAATAAATTATGTTTATTTTAAGTGTTCAAAACTTCTCTGTATACTATATTATATGTAATGTACCGAAATATATTGTCTTTCAGGAGTTCCAATCCGAGATAAGATCGCGGTTCCATACCTATGTCGTATTATCTCTTTAACCATTTATGCAGTAAAAGGGAAATTATATGCAGTAAAAGGGAAAAGTCTTTTGTTTTAAACACTTGAGACGATAAATTCACTTATTTTGGTATGAATTCATAATTGTCGATAATATGAGCCATAAACATGACCTAACGATTTAAATTATTTTTAAGCTATTGCATAGCTTTTATCGCGAGCCTAGGCCAGCGCGGCGACCGAATGAAGAAATTTTTTAACGAAAACTAATGTTTTTAAACTGATAATTACGTCTAAACGAGTACTGCTTACGATAATTACGTCTAAACGAGTACTGCGTTCAAAATATATGTTAAACAAGAAAATTTTCCTAATATTCTTAGCTTTGAATATTTTAGATTTTGTTTATATTACATAGTGTAATTAATTTATGAAATTATGTCTAACCGAACACAAAAACGACTACTACGCATATACTATCTGGCGTATTGTTATGAAACCTGCACCATTTTAAAGATAATTTAATTATCTATCTTTTTATCTACGAATATTTTCGAATAATCCGGTTTTTTTGCTTTATCGAATAAAAAATTCGTGCGCGGCGCTCTATCGGAAGACGTTTAAATTATTCCGAATCATTTGCTACCGCAGCCGCAAATGATTCGGAATAATTTCAACGTTTTACAATAGAGCGCAGTTATCTGATATTAGAAAAAAAATAATAATTATAATTGCATAAGTTGTTAAAAATGCTATGCAATAGCTTTACCGCGGCAGTCCCCGAGTGCCACACGTATTTTTTAATTAAAAAAAACTACTTTTTGTGACTTACATATAAAATTTAGACATATGCTGTCGCTGACTTTTTTTGTAGGCATTACTGAGATAGCTCTACCCCGGGTGGAGCCAAATTTTTCAATTATATATATCAAACTAAACCAATACTGAAGGCCTATAAGGCTTATAAAGGGTTGAAGGCGCCAGAGGCTTAGGGAGTACTGAAGAGGGATGGTTTACGATGTAAAGAAGCGAACTGAAACAACTTCTGAAACTGAAATCGTGAACTACTATGGGTGGCCCAACACAAAACAACAGGGTGAATACATTGGAACCCAAAGAAGAAGAAGAAAACATGTCTATCTGCCCTCACACAAGTTTGAAAATTGCTGAAAATAGCGCTGAAAGACATTAAAATTAGTGGCGTGAAAAAGCAATCTAGCTTTACGCGAACGCAGATTATTAAATGTTACCCCCGGCCTGGGAACAAATTAGTCTCGCCTAAAACTAGGATTTTGTAAAAACTACAGGTCGTGAGAACGGAAAAGTGACCGTAAATTTCGATAATAGCAGTGGGACAGCGACAACTCGCATTAATAACGTTAAATAGCATAGATAAACAATGAAATTAATATATTTGGACAAGAAATGAATTTTTCCTAATTCATAACGTACATGCAATGTCATGTCGATCCATTTTATAGAGGTAACATATACGGAAGCGACATAATGAAGGATTACAAAGTATGCTATTTCATAGCGAGATAAAAGTCATAAAGATTAATTTATCACTAGAATGTAATATATAGACATGTAATATGGCTCCTAAGACATACCTGACTGTAAATAAGAATGCATACAAAATGTTGCTATTTGAGTAAAGTGATCAATCCCACAATGCGACGAAATGAAAGGCAACCTAAATTCACACACACATGTTTAAAAATAGGATGTGCTTACAAGGAATTTTGAGATCTCGGACTGCAGACGAAAGGAGCCAATGAGGGACTTATATGCTAGCGATGTAAAATGAAAGACTCGGATTTTAAAGCGATCTGATTGGTTAGAGGCATCATGTGGACGATAGTCACAACTTTTGAGAGGGGTAGGAGCCACCGTTCGAGTGAAAGGGAGATAAAATGACAGAGACAGACGCAGATGGGTGAGATTTAGGCATGAGGGCGCTAAAGTCAGAGGGGCGTAAGGGGGAAGGTGAGTTTCTATAAAATTTTATGCCGACGGCAAACGAACAATTAGATTTATTAAAAATGAGTATAAAAAATTCGAATGACGTATCAAAGCTCTGGAAATTTGACAAGGAATCTAAATCTACCACTTACATTCACGTATCATCAATATTTAAAGAGATATCAACTAATGAAAAACACATAATGAAAGATAATAAATATCTTATAGAAGACTAGAAACTCAAGGGATCGTAACACTGAGATTGTATAAGGGATCGGAGCTTACAAATATGTCATAATATTAAATAATCCTGGTATGTAGATATATAGAGACAAAACCATGGGAAAATACATGCATACATATGTATACATTATAAAATAATGACTAAAATTTAGTCAGAGACATTAATAAGTATCGATTAGGGAATTAAACAACGTTGTTGGATTAATACAATAACAGTAATACATAGAAATGACTAAATATTCAGGTAGCTGGTAACACATTGTATTATATTAACATTATATAGTTAAATTATAATATAGGGAGATATTACGAAACTATAGAGGTACTTAGATGTGATACAAAGTGCATATATATAAAGACAGGAAACTTAGGATTTAAATATCATATAGTACTAAAACCTTAGAGATAGTAGAACAGTGGAATGTCAGTCTTCGTATAAAAATACTATATATGTAGATATTGGAATAAACAAATATATAGATACCTTTGAGGATGAATGTGTAGATGTATTTGTGTATATATTTATATACCTATAGGAAAGGAACTGAAGATGCGAAAGAGAGTAGTGAGATTAATATATAATTAAGTATAGGTTTAGAGAATAACTTAGTTGAAACATCATGTGATTAGATTATAAATATACATAATAATCTAGATATAGATAGTTCATGATTGAGAAATACCATTGAGACTGAATTGGGGATAATTAAAATACTATATATATATTCATTTGATTGTACGTTTACGCAATTAGATCAGTTCAATAGAAGTTTAAAACTATATAAGCTAGGTATTTGATAGTTAGGTTACGTAAATGACTAGAGGTTGGATGGGGATAATATGTTAGATGCATATGATTGTTAGAAAGTGCGCTATAAGAATGCTAGATAGAAAGCGATTAATAATATAGTTAATACTATAGGTTAGGTACTAAAATAATGTATGAAAGGAAGTTAAGGTTGGTTTTATGTATAAACATGACTATATAAATAATGAAAACCAGTTTAGAGTTTGATAACAGAACTTGGACTATTAAAGTACAATAAAAGTTGAGGTTATATATAGTATATATATAGAAGTAAAATAGTCAAATACTCACATGTGTGTAGGCAGTGACGTTTAGATATAGATTAGATAGTTTTCATATAGGAATATATATAATGATTTAATAACTTACTAATTAAAGTATAGAATCTTATTAGATTACTACTCAATAAATAAAGCTAAAAATAAGGAACACCTCCAGCGATAAAACGAAAGAATGACAATAAGAATTAGCGAATTGAGACAACAAAATATATATAGAAATTAATAATTAATGATAGAAATAGTATCGCCAGGCTAGACAGAGTACTCTATCTAAAACACTAATAATACAGTCTAAAATAACCTTTTATAAGACTAGTAAATTATGAGTTTTGTAAAATTATAGTATACAAATCTATAACAAGCAAAAGACTTATCAAAGTTTAATCGATACTTATATATGCATAGGTGAAGTAGTAATAATTTGGCACCAACAAAATTCTAAATAAACTAATACTCATGAAGATAACTAATGAAATCAACTAAAAATTATATTAAATTACAGATTGAGAACCGCTAAAAAGTCTCACCATAACAAATCTAGGCCATCGGAATGACCCTATCCATAAGAGTTTTATGCATTTTCTTGACAAGGAACGGAAATACAATAAATTCAACGACAATCGTAAACGTCAAAAAGGGTACTTGAGAAACTTTTTCAAGATTTTCAAGATCGTGGGATTGTGAGAGGGAAACAACACCACTAAAATTTTGGGTGGAAACCTCTAACCACACCTCCAAAACGCTACCCCTATAAAATGGTGGGAGGGGAGGCAATCTGGATCAAACAGTCATTTTAAGTCGGAAACGCTACACGTTTGGGGTGCGACGCGCGATCGATTAGATTAACTTCAGTGGTGACTATTTTCTAAGTCGTGGGAAGACAAGTAAATTCAAATTAAGACCGGTATAAATTCATAATATTTTAGAATCATTTTAAACAATATAAATTCGGGTCAATCAGTCATTTTTCCTCGGGAAACGCTAGACGATTGTGGTGCGACGCGCGATCTCATATCAGAGTCAGTGTTAGAATCCTTCTAAATCAATAATATATTAGAGTCACTTTGCTTTAAATTTAATATTTTAGAATCATTTAAACAATATGAATTCAGATCATTCAGTTTATTTTACTCAGGAACGCTGTCCATTTACGTAGTGCGATGCGCGATCGTTTAAAATTACCTTCAGTGTCGGAATATCTTACAAGTCGCGAGTGATTAGGTTAAATCCATAATATTTTAGAATCGTTTTAAACATTATAAAATCGGTTAAAGTTAGTATCAGTGAAATTTATAAACCATGGAAAAATAACTCAAAACCCTTTAAAATTGGAATTGTCTTAAACAAAGTAAATCCGAATCATAAATCAGCTGATAAATTATTTTAGATCAAGTCGCGATAAACAATCAAAATCAATCCAAGTACAGATTAAATACGGACCAAGTGGCTTGCGCCAATTTAAACCTGCGCCCAAATAAAATATACAAAAATCATAGATTGAGAAATAAATTACTATAAAATCAACAGTAAATTCAAAACTAAAAAAATGCAAATTTAATATCCGTCAAGTAGGTTGCTCCCTTCAAAATTAGAATTATAAAATTATCATAATACCAGAAACAATTAATAGTTATCCACATTGTCGCACTGTTGAACTAGATTAGTGTCATTGTAAATGCAATAATATGCAAATTTAAACGATAACAAATTTAAAGGTAAATAGGCGCGAATCATGAAACTCAAAAATGATCCTAAATCACGTTTAATTAGACAGGTAAAAATCTAAAATTAGCACACAATCAATACATACCTTCGACTTAAATAAATCCACAATTATTATCAAATAGCAGAGAAACTAATATTTGAAACCAATAAAACTCAGAAATATTATCGTATTACAAAACACCAATATTTACATCTAATAAACTCAGTAATATCACCCAAAGGACAGACATTGGTGGTCATATATCACAAACCCAAAATAATCACAATAACAACAAGGCTTTAATATCTAACCCTTTTAATATCATAACTCCCATAACGACAAAGACAACAGCATCTTAGATTAAAACAAACTCCTAATAAAATAATTAAAATTTTGGAAAGAGATATTAAGACAATCGCCTAATTAGTCCAGTTAGTTTTAAAACTGTACAAATAAGTGGAATTAATTCTATAATAAATTACCAAACGTCGAAAGCACATTTAGTTACATTATAGGAAGAAAATCGGATAAAGATTACTAATCTGGTATGTCATTGTAATTTCGGCACTATAATATTTATAATTATTATAACAAAATAAGTTATGGATTCATGGTTTCGGTGGAGGTGGTATTAGCAGTGTTCATGGTGGAAGTGTGGAATCTTTCAAAGTACAGAAAGTGAAGTGAATGTGTGAACGTGTTGAGGATCAACTGCGGAGACCGAGAAAACACATGGAAAGCTGTCGCTGAACTGCAGGGTCGTAGCTGGTTTGTACCACTTCGAGGGTAAGTGTTTGTGTTATACAAATCACATGCTGGGATCATAATTGTCGTCGTCCTCAAGAAAGCCGACATGAGCAGCCGCCGATGTAATTCTCTATAATTGTGTGTTTATTATTTTGTATAAATCGTATTACAGGTGTACTAACTGCCTCCGTCTTCGAAGAAGATGCCAAGAGCAGACGTTGTTATAGCAGAGTCTGCGAATGTTTATTTTATTATTTTGTCTCTGAATGGAATTTGTACGTCTCATAACCATATGTTACCCAGACTCACCATCCGCGCTCCTCGCTCCTCACCCAATTTTACTCGTCCTACTACATGTCCCCTATCCATATTCTACCCTACGATCTATGACCTTAGTTAACCTTTTTTCCCATTCAATTAACCGTAGAGCGAAGGCGGGGAGATATAATAATTATGTTTTATTCACGTACTTGTAGGTACAATTATGTCTCTGAAACACTATCACATCATAATACACTATATATGGGTTTTATATGTTATATATTCATAATATGCTTATATCCCTCCCCTGAACCAACAATCTATATTTATTTAACACTTATGAATCTCTTTTCCATCAATATTCGTAGTTAAGCAGGTATACATGTATATGGATATGTGTCTGTATATGTATATGTATGTATTTATGTATGTGTATAAGTATATGTATATTATTCATACCTACTCTTGTAGCACCACGGTTAATTATAATACGAACAACATATAATTAAGTCCATATTATATGTATTCGCATTTATATATGTATATGTATATGTATATATATATATATATAGGTATATGTGTTTATCCTGCACATTTATTTGTTTATGCATGTGTATGTATGTATGTATATATGTATGTATGTATGTGTAGGTTTATGTCTGTATATATTATACCTGTATATAACTAAATTTCAGAGCCTTATACTTTATCCCGGCAAGTAGGCAAGGTTTATATGTGAAGGGGCACCTACATGTATTTATATGCTTTAATTATGTACTTATCTATAGGTGTCTATGTGTGTGTGGCCATGTGTCCCACATTGCGAGCGTATGCCAGCAAGCCGGTGGCTTTTGCGCAATATTAATTGCTTTTTCACCTGATTGCACTACACTGCCTATATTACATTATTATGTAACGAACTCCTCATCTACTACATACATTTACCAATATATCTCCACACACTTATATCCATAATCGCAATAGAGAAATACATAACTTCCGGTTTTAAAGGAACTAATGACTCTTTCAGATACCTTCTATGCAATCAGAATTTAATAAAATCTACTGCCTAACCGCCCAACATATGGAAGGGCGAACAAATTACATATAATCCTGTAAATGTCTTACTATTGAAATAAACTATAATAAAAGACACATCCTATGCTTAAGAAAAGTGGAGAATTATACCGTACTTAGGTAAACGATTTAAGACAAGGGTTTTAACCCTTTGAGAGGTTTTGACGAGCACATGGCTTGATTAATTCTCATGACCCCGAGATAGGGCGAAATGAACAAACATACCTACATTCCTTTCCTCAACATCCTCTTTAGCCAACAAACAGGCCTTATTAACGTAGAATGAAAAACTCCTGTCCGCTTAAGATCAACAAACTTCGATGCCCATCCAGTAAAATCATACCAACAATATTACTCGCCGTTTCGGCATATAATTAAGGTTAGGGATTACGTCTACTAAGAATTGCACTATCATCATCTCTATCAATACAACGCTGCTTCAAGGAAGACGAGTACTTCGCTGAAATCATAAGATACAGAAACATAGGTTGTGACGATGGGGCTTTCCGCACCTGAGGCCTTCTGTCTCGAAAGGGGTGTGGAACGCTCTGTTCAACCGCAGCCTCCAGCTGAGTATTCCGCCTTTAAGAGCGGTTACTTGGAAGGAAAACCTTGAATTAAACCGACACTTCTCGCCTCTGGGCACAACAACAACATCAAACATTACAAATCAGAGGCTAATGCTGTTTTCTGGAGCGACAACTTCAAGTAATCAATGGCGTCATGATAAAGCCGCTGCTTGTGAGGATGGCGACTTTGTCCGCACGGCGGCACATAACTGCCCCTTTTTCCTTACGCAGGCTTTTGTTTGACAAATTTGGCGAACGAGACATTCAATCTGACCTCGGCATTGTTAAATCTATTTGGCCGACGCTAGTCTGAGAAGACTGTTACTGTCGCTGAATGATGCAAGGGTCGCCTACCCATTCGACAAAGCTGACTGTACTCAACCACGACGTGGATGAGGTCTTTCCATCAGTGTTGTTTGGATATACCAAGGAGGTGGCCAAGTGTTACCAATTACATAGCCTACACCGCTGCTTGCTACGGATGACAACCTGTACGCATGTGACTGTCGCCCCTGGCCACGCTGGCGTGCAAACCGTCCTGCTGCCCGTAACGCAGGTGTACGCCGGACGTATGACGTGGCATGAGAAAATCTAATTGGAGTCCAACAACCACAAACTAAGGATCCACCAATCCTTTACGACAAACAGAAAGCGAGCTGCCACACAGTGGCTAGACTTCTTTCGATAGAGGTGTCTAAGGTTCCAACCAAGCATCCCTATTTGTACAATCCCTGTAGGCACAATACCATCTGTGGCAGGGATATCTCCAAGATATCCCCATCTGTGCCATGTTGGAAGCGTGTCGAAAGGATTGAAGAGGCATCCATACCTTTTTGCTACCTGGTGATGGCACGTAGTGCTTATTCACGCACACACGAACAGCTTGAGTCTACAAAGACTATCCCAGTAGTGTTGTGTAAACGTCAGATCCCACATTAACTTGTTCGTACGAGACGTTCGCGAAAGGCCTTGGCTCTTTAGGTAAGGAGATAGAGGCGTCTATATGGGGTTATGGAGGAGGGCGCTTAAAAACCCAAAACCCAACCAAACACCTTATCCAATATCCCTACATCCTTCAAACTATCCATCACCCAGAAAATGTTCATAAACCCATAATTTCGACATGAATTCGACTAATTATAATACTTCTATACCCTTTACACACTGTACCATGCAGGCACACACACATATATTGCCTTATCACACTTTACATATATAATTTATAATATTATCATAAGCATTATTATCATTCAGTCATAAGAAATTCTATACATCCTATACCTATAACCCTACGAACCAAACCATAATACTCATCATTGCATTACGAATCTAATGATATGTCACATCAATATTTCGTTCATAACACCTCCCATCCGGTAGCTTCGTGGGGTAACAGTACGTACCCCTCCCCTCTTTTGTCAGATCAGCGAACGCGATCTACAGGTTCTAGGAATCGCCCCACAGCCTTAGAATCGATCCCATTCACCGCGGTCTTAATTATATCAAGGATCTTTATACTGTCAAGAATTTTTTTTATTTATTTATTTATTTATTTATTGGAATTATTAAATTAACCATTTTACAATAAATATAATATTAAAACAAATGGCAAAAACTTTCCTCTTTCATTCACTGGCTAGTGCTGCCCAACTGGGATATACCCGTTCCAGGGCAAGCAATTTGTATTTTTACATTTAAAACGAGGGTCGTTGAACCAACCAAACACAATAATAATAATAATAATTTTAAAATATATATAATAATAATAAATAAATATAATAATAGAGTTTACAATATTATATAGGAAATAGAAATACTAAATACATTAGAATATACATATACACACATACATACATATATACACAATATATGTTAAGTCAACTTCAAATTATTCTACTACATCGATCATGGCATGGATAGATAAACGCTCTTCTTGCACCAGCCATTTATTTATTTTGCTTTTAAACACATGACAACTGGGGCTGGTTTTAATGTCACTGCTTAATTTATTATAGAGTCTTGTAGCTATGAAAGAGTAGTGTCGCTGTCCGAAAGTCGTCTTCATCCTAGGTACATTTAAATTATCACTCAGGAGTTGTCTAGTGGGTTTCGTGTGCGTAATAATAAAAGATTTATTTTGTTTGGCCACGAAAACCCAACGTAGTGCAGTTTTAATGAATAATAACCTAGCATCCAAAACCTGAGCTTCTTTAAAGAGTTCCTTAGAAGAATATTGATATGGTTTGCGATGCATGATTTTTAAAATACATTTTTGCGCTGTTAGAAGTGGCGTCAGGAGGGTTTTGCAGCACCCACCCCACCCAATTATACCATAGTTAATAAGGGTTTCACATAATGCAAAATACACTATGGTTAGCGTCCTGCGATCCAGAACACTCCTCAACAATTGCAAACAATCTTTATGTAGCTTCGACATGACTTAATGTCATCATCAACCCTTCCACCGACCATCTAATCATTACATGACCCCTCCCAGAATGTACTCATATACCTAAATAAGGCACCAAACGCCAATAACGCCAACTACCTATAGAAACTTTAACCATTCGCCTCATAGAGGCCGTTCAACCAATCAACACTCCGACCACAACACCCCTCTTTACGTCCTCACATAATCAGGCCCCTCCCATTTAAGGTACTACACAGACTTTCACCCCAGAGGGCCCTTACGTTATCATATCCACAATATAATCAATGTTCCCTCATGTCCTGTACTACAATCCAATTACATGCATTCAATCCTAGCAGCCACGCCTCTATTCCCACTATACATCCCATACATCATCCCTTCCAAGCTCAATACACCCATCCACAACGGACATTCCTCTTTCTCCCACTCTTTCTTATGTATTACAGAGTCTTCGTATCCTGAAAGGAGGTTACGTCATCTGAAGAGTATGGACACGCCTAATCAAGTAGGATCATTCTATTTATATTATAATTAACTGTTTTCAGAAACTACGCCCTTGCAAGCCACCTTCATCGACTAATCTACTATGATCGCTTATGTACCTCTCCTAAACTATGTATCCAAGCTTTTAACCATTCGGGTTTCGCGTGGGGCCAATAATTTACTATGAAAGGCGGAGCTAAGAAAATTAACGTATCAAGGAATATCTATCATTAGTAATAAGCTTTATCAACCAATGACCGTATAGATAGGAGGGCCGTCCCTAAACTCAGGAAGACTTATATATTCAGCTCAGCTTAGGTATTATTGTTGTATCTATATATATATTTATGTATTTAAACTAGGGCTTTTCAGCTGTTCCATGGAGATTCCGTCTCTATGGGGCCCTGGATTGTCTCATTACCAAGCTCTCTAACTTTTCTCAAGAACTCAATCATATATCTCTCATCGTTAAAGCAGCTTTCGTAACAAACGTTTTCATTCGACCGTTTTTTCTCCGACTTTCATTGCAAATCCGACTACTACGAAAAAGTCTTTTCATTTTTCGTATTAATATATAGCCGTATGACACAAATAACGTGGCTTTCTATTAGTAAAAAAAAATTCAAAATCGGTTTAGTAAAACCAGAGATTACTCCCTACAACCTCACAAACTCACAAACTTTATAATATTAGTATAGATGAAAATTATATTCGCAAGTGGATCAAAATAGATAACCGAGTCAGCATCGAAAATAATAAATGAAGGCCGCCCGAAGTCAGCGAGGATGCCAAAGACTATTGAGCGTGTAAGTGTAAGCGCCAAAAACAATCGACTCGCAAGAAAAGCCAAACTTTAAACATTAAGAGGACATTTAAAAGCTTATAAGATTCAGCTTACAGCAGGATGCAGCCACATGCCACACCGCCGCAGTGTCCATTGGCCCCTTAAAAGAGATGTTCCCTGAGAAATTCGTCAATAAATAATAATAATAATCGTTTAATAAAATGCTTTGTCCACTACCTATTAAAATCCACTTCTTCAATAATAAAACGAACGAACACGAAATTAAATATACGCATTTAATTATGATAGCCGGTTCTAAGTTTCACCATAACATGGCTGCTGCGCCCAGGTTGCCTCAAGTGGTCATGGATCCCATCATCAGAACAGGATTTTGTCAAAAATGTGACCAATATGGAATCATTTCAAATAAAAAAATAATTTTCCAAATCGGTTCATAAATGACGGAGTTTTGAGGTAACAAACATTTTTTTAAAATGCAGCCGAATTGATAACCTCCTCCTTTTTTGAAGTCGGTTAAAAATGCGCACTACATATTAAAATCCACATCTTCAACAATAAAATGAACCATAACACCGCCAAAACAAATTGTTCCACTCTTTTAAACATTTCTTCAGTGACTGGCGTCGTACGGCGACCCGAGCGAGAGCCATCGTTAGTTGAAGTTCTTCCACGCCTAAACTTAGTACACCAACGTGCAACCGTAGAATATGGGGAAGCATTAACCCCACGCAAAAAATAGGCGGAGTCAAATTTGTAGGGGTTGACCATAAAAATCCAGCGTTGACGAAGCGTCAAGCTGATTCCACGTCCGCTCGCGCAAAGGACCAGGCGCATAGTAAACGGTCTTTCGCAGCGCTAGCACAGAATACCTATATTTACGCAGTGGTGGTATAATTTTTATTTATTTATTTTATTATTTTTTAATTAGCTAAATGTATACATTCATTTTATGAAAGAACATTTTAAACATTAACATTAATATAGCCATTAATACATTTCAAATTAGCAAATAATATAAAGCAATAATATAAATTTAAAAGATAATAATTTTGTAACCTTTTTTTAAGAAAAAAAGAACAAAGGAAAGAGGAGCATTTCTAAATTTAAATATATAAGTACAATAGGGGAATGGAAATGGAAGGGAGGGATTGTTTTAAAACTATATGTAATATACGTATGTATATAAATGGCCATACATACGTATACTATTGACATATATATATACATATAAACATACATACACACATATACATTGTATATAAATAAATTAATAGTAGTGCGTATTTTATAAATATTTTAATTAATTATCGTTCCTGAGCTTTTCTTCGACTGCGTGAAGATTTCTTCGGCTTCCTGTCCAGAGAAAAAATGTCAGGGTCATTAAACCTGTTATTAAAAGAGCTGAGTAACCGCATCATAGTAGAGTTGCTGAAGTGGCTTGTATTGCATCTGGGTACGTGAAACAAACGAAGAACTCGGATACTTCTGGGGGGCACTCTCAAGGAAATCAGCTCAGTTAAAGCTGGACAGTCTATTATACTATGAAGGATGTCATATAGAAAAGACATGTCGGTTATGGTCCGTCTATTATAGAGTAGTACAACCTTAAAGTAATCCGCTCGTTCCTCATATGTCTCGAAGTTCGTGTGCTCCCGCCAATTTAGATGTCGCAAGAAACGCCTTTGGACGCCCTCAACCTTGTTGACAGATGCAGCATACATCGGTGACCATCTAGTGGATCCGAATTCTGGGTGTTATAGGGTCTATAAGGGTGTTAATGGCAAAGCATATTTAGCATAACCGTCCGAGCGCTCTCACGTTTTAATTAATTGTAATTAATTTAGGGCTTAATTAAAAAATGTGGCTATTTGCTGCCATATATTGCTTAACCAGTCAATATATTGAAAATATAATAAAACACACTCACCGCTTACATTGTAGGAGTAAACGCGCCTGAAAGTTTTCGAAGTCAATTTAAAGCCCTAATGTCCAAGGCAATGTGCAACTTTTTTGAGTCCAATTTGTAAATTGGGTCATTATCGAGGGATCCACCTAGAAACATTTTTTAATTGATGCTTATATTATAAATAGGATAGAAAACGAATTTACCGCGTGAAATTTGTAGGACCCGACGTTTCGGTGACGTTGCAGCCGCCGTTGTCTAGGGTAAACTGAAGAGCTGTCAGTCCGTTGTTTTGCGGGTAGGCCGCAAACCGCTGCCGCCACTGCGTAGGTTATAACGGTGGTGGGGGGCCGGGCTCGGAGCGCAGGAATTTTTAAAATCCGTCTTGCACACAACACTCACTGTATCCTGTTTTACGTCTTTGCGTTCGGCGTTCGGCGGCGGGAACATTTTAAGAAGAGGGTTCCACGTAGAAGAGAGTTTGTAGCCGTCATCTCTATTGAAGTTCGGAGTTCTTCTTATTTCAATGGCTTCCCGGATCATGCGAGGAAAGTAGAATTGTTCCTTGGATAGAACAATGGGATTTTGAAACTGCATCCAGTGGTTACTTCCGCTATCCAATATATGTTCGCAGATCGCCGATTTTTCTCGCTGAACGTTTGCGGGCCTACCCGCAACGGTTTGCGGTTTCAAAAAACTCATAAAACTAAAATTCTTTAGATATGGTCGTTCCCAGGTATCACTTCGCCTTAAAAGATCTTTTTTTCACTTCGCCTTAAAAGGTATTTAACTACACCGAAAATCAGCTTTTTACGAGCTTTTATTTACTTGCAATGTTTGTTAGTTTGTTTAGGTAAAATCTTGCTCGCTAAATTAGAACCACTTCCTATTATCCTATTAAGTTGAAATTTTACATGTTGACTCAGTTCCAATGACAATACATTTTTATGGTAAGCATGACCTAATATCACACCCAGAATCGGCTCCCGACGAGGATACTCTTCCACGCTCAACAGCACAGAAACGTAATTCTATATAACAAAAAAAATATTATGATAGCCCATAAAAGTTTCACCGCGATAGGGCTGCACCCAGGGTTGGCTTCCGACGAGGGGCCTCCTCAACAGTCAACAGCACAAACACGAAATTCTGTATATCATTCAATTATGATAGCCCGTTCTAAGTTCCACTATAACATGGCTGTTGCACCTAGGGTTGGTTCCGCGACAGAGCATTTCAATAAGAGCTTATTTTAAAAATGTGTTTTTTTTATTTTTTCAAATGTATTATTACCGTATATTCATTTTCGCCAACACTCTTCGACAGCAAACAAACGATTTATTTTTTAAAAAAAAGAAAAAATCAGTTATGATTTTTAAGCTATTGCATAGCTTTTATCGCGGGCCTAGGCCAGCGCGCGGACCGAATGAAGAAATTTCTTAACGAAAATTAATGATTTTAAACTGATAATTTCGTCTAAACGAGTACTACTTACGATTCGAAAAAAATATATGTTAAACAAGAACATTTTCCTAATATTCTTAGCTTTGAAGTTTTTAGATTTTGTTTATATTACATAGTGTAATTAATTTGTGAAATTAGGTCTAACTGAACACAAAAACGACTACTACGCAAATACTATCTGGCGTTTTATTGTGAAACCTTCACCATTTTAAAGATAATTTAATTATCTATCTTTTTATATACGATTTTTTTCGAATAATCCGGTTTTTTGCTTTATCGAATACAAAATTCGTGCGCGGCGCTCTATAGGAAGACGTTTAAATTATTCCGAGTCATTTGGTACCGCAGCCCCAAATGATTTGAAATAATTTCAACGTTTTCCGATAGAGCGCAGTTATCTGATATCAGAAAAAATAAAATAAATAAATAATTATAATTGCATAAGTTGTTAAAAATGCTATGCAATAGCTTTACCGCGGTAGTCCCCGAGTGCCACACGTATTATTTTAACATAATAACGGGTGTATTAGCTGTGCCTGCCAGTATTTATTTAGAAAAATTTCGATACAGTTTGTAGCTCATTATCATATTTTTTAATGCCTTTCGTAAATATTGTTATCTGCTTGATCTACTTTTCTGTTTCAATTAAGAACGTCTCTTTTTAAGTTTTAGTAGATGTGTCGTTAGATTGCTGTTGAGGTACGCTGTGGCTGAGATTTTTGGAAAAAATAAGTAAGTCGAAGATTTTTTTTAAATATAGATTCTTTGCCAATATGCCGGTCTCAGGCATGTGAGACCCCTTTTCTCCGTCTCTGAATAAGACTGTTAAACTAACATCACATTTAAATGCCACGCCGCGCGTCTAGAGCTGTCAACTACACCTGGCAAACCCGTCACCACAGGAAGTTTTAAAGATATTAGATCGTGAGGTGAGCGTAGAAGACCTGGGATTCACGCCACAGCCCACTGTCTATTCACGCCTCTCGCCCGTCAGAGGCCAACATATGCACCAGGAATGGTACCCAGCGGTCAGCCTCGCCTTCTGCCTACCAGTTTGGAAGGATATCTTCGTCTGGAATAAACCATCACGATATCTCCTACCTCCTGACTGGTTACAGGATCGACCAACTATATCATTAGTGGATACAATAAAGAACTCAAAACAAATGGTTAAACTGCTTAACAATTAAACACGTGGCGTCAGCATTACCCCATACTTGTCACAAAAATGAAGTCCCTGCAAATACGCCGGAACGTATTTATCGGTAACTATCACGCATCGGTCTAATGTGCCGCGTTATATAATAGACTCCAATTTTGTGACATTTAATAGTAATGCTGACGCCACTCATTCTGTTGCTAAGCAGTCTGACTATTTGTTTCAAGTTCTGTATTGCATCCACTGTATACTGATGACTTTTTTGACTTTTCAGCTTTTCGAAAACCCTTTGGGGGTACAAATTAAAATTACACCTTTCCTAGTACGCCAGCGCCAGGTGTCCCGGAGTCTAGCCTGCCGACTTTAACCCATTATTATATGGCCAAAATACTATCTTATCTGAAAGTATCCGCTTTCATAAAACTCTTGCTTTTTTGTCGCTGCCTCTTGGAATATAAGGTTTTTGACCCGGCTCTGAAAAATTGTACATCAGGGGCTGCTGAGAGACACTATTTTTTACAGTTTTAGAGTCAATACCATTCAGTTTCAGATTAAGAAGCTGAAACAAGCTTAGTCACACATACTTTACACTGTATCTCCTTGCGTTCACGTGTATTTGCATGGCCCCCAAAACCTTACGACAATGTTATTTGGCTTATGTTGAATTCGTTTTGATATATGGGACAGGAATGTGGGCGTGTGCGGCTGATCGCCAGATTGCATTGTCCCTACAAAAGCAAGGGGTTTTCTGTGTAAAACGCATTCCTTGAGACATTCCAGCTAGATAAATGTTTCGATATCTGGGAATTCTGACCCTTCCATCATTTATATTTATTAATTTATTATATCTCAAAAAATGCATCGTTAGTATTTACATTAAACATAGTTTCTGTCGCTCCTAACTAGGCAGAGCCTTTTCTAAGGAGGACACCAAAACAAATGATTATAAAGTCAATCGACAATATCAATAAAAAGCGACACTCATAATTTTAATACTAGACATAAGCATAACCTTGTTGTACGTGCTACTCGTCTCCACAAAATAAGCAATTCTTTTTTGGGACAATGTATACGCTTCTATATCAAACTTCCTCATACTATTAGAGAACTATCTGTAAATAAGTTTAAAGCTACCATCAAAGCAAAATTGTATAAAAAGCATACTATAAAAAATCTGATTATATAAATGACAAAACGGCTTGGGAGTAAGGCTTGGACGCATCATAAGAACATAAATTAAAAATAATATTTAATTGTGTCTATATGAATAAAGAACACTTTGATTTTGATTTTGATTTTGAATCTATCCAAACAAAATTTCGGAATTAAATTAGGTTAAAAATTAAACTTTCAGTAGAGAATAATTTCACAACTATAAATAGGTAATTATAAATGTAAAATTTTAAAGAATAATAATTAGTAATAGTAATAAATAAAAAATAATTAATGAAAATATGTGTATAATAATTTCATAAATGGATTATATATAAATATATGTAGGTATAGCAAAAAAAAATATTCTCAAGTCGTCATAAATGTACTTCTGTCTCTTTATACACGACTGCCCGACGAAAAAGGAGTGTAATGGGTTCAGAGTTCAGATATGTATGTTTTCCTTTTATTTATTCCACCATAACTTCTAAACGCTTGAACCGATTTCGAAGTGTGTGGTATTGTTAGAATCGTTGTCATCCCGAGTGTCATAGCGTACCTTAACTGTCCAAATATCAAGTAAGTATCTGTCTAAATGTGGAAATGTCAATATATTTAAATACATATATGGTGTTTAGTATCAAATGAAAGGTCTGATTGAGTACAATAAATAAATAAACCACAAATATTTAATAAAAATATATGTAGTTCACTTTCTGTAACAGCAGTAGTGTTTTTATTCTTCTTCATATATTTACTTGTCTACCATAGTAAGGCGATAATTTTGCTATTTTCTGCTTATTTTCAATATGACTTTAGTTAAAATATTAGCCATTCTTGGGCAAGAAAGCTTTAGTGACGTTGTCCAAAAGACGATATCTAGACGTTTTGGTATTTCAAAGTTTCCTTGTAATAACCTGTTCTCTTGTTGTTCTCCGTGATTCTCTATGTCTATATGTAGTAACGTTCCGGTTCCGATCTTCCCTACTGTGGTGTTGAGTTTCCCTTTCTGCTCGAAAAATGGTCTTCTTCACTAATTTGTACGTTGTACCTTTTCGTCGCAGATTTATTTGCAGTAGTCTATTTCCATTATATTCTAATTTGATACCTAAAATAAAACTAAGGGTGTTCATTTGGCTTCGCTTATTTCTAGGATATTATCCAGATGAAGACACAGGCACGCTTCATAATATTGTGCATATTGTTAACAGCGATATTCACACATACGTTATTGAGAGGGAAACGAAAACTTGAAGCCATGGAAAATGGGAATTCAAAGGCAGTACTTCTGAAATCATCGCGTCAAAATGTTGTACAAACAGAAAAAAGCACCACCTATAATGCCAGTAACGTCAACGTTAATGATAATAAGGGAACAACCGTACATGATAAAGGTCAGTGTGTTTATCACTATCATAATTTGCAGTACAGTCCATTGCAAATTTTAGAAGCATCCATTGTTATACAAACTTCTGCAAATATTGAAAGTAAATAGTATTCCCTGGCGAGCAAAAATATATATTTTTTTAAATATTACCAATAACTTATTAATTTTTATTGTTTTCGCTAACGAAATTGGTTGCCGATTTACAATTTTAAGTTAGTCATGAAATTCGAGCGACCATCCCATGGGTGACAAGGTCTTATGGAAATTCAAGCCAACTAGCGATTGATATCTATGGAACGGATTTAGAAGATGGTAGGACATCTATTTTTTACAAGCTTTATTTACCTTGCAATGTTTGCATTATGTTTGTTTAGGTCAAATCTTGCAAGCAGAATTTAACGTTTATAGGATAATGCTTTAATGAAAAAAATTAATAATAATATAATTATTATTTTTCAAGGAAGACATCGCTGCCATTTTCCAAGGCAGACATCGCTGCCAGTTCGTGTTATCCTATTTATGATGTCAAACAACCGCGAAAGTCTTCATCATTTTATAAAGAATTTCTTCCAGGTCAAAAGCAGAAAAGTTTAGACGAGAATATTCTAACGGCGGATACGCTACAGGTCTTGAAAACAATACTGCAATGCCAGAACAGAGACTACTTACAGTTGACGCGACAAAGGGGCGAGTACTGGACCCTGAAGAACTACGTTATGGCTGATCATGGACCTTTGGACTGTTTTGAGACAGTTGACCTATTGTACGAATGGTGATTACACTTTCATAGAAAACCTTCTACCAATTGTAACAAGGTTAGTACCTATTTGACATATGTTTTATCTACTTCTTCAATGGGGACTGGGTGGTAGGTTTCCTTAGTACAGCTATAATGCAAGTCTTTGAAAAGATGCTCTTTAAAGTATTTTTCTTGCCACCCCTTAATGTGACAATAAAATGTAGGTTAAAGGGTTTAGAAATTCCTAAAATCGACAAAATCACTAAGTAAAATTGTTGATTAAGCGAAATAATACCTGGGAACGACCATATCTGAGGAATTTTAGTCTTATGAGTATTTTGAAAAATATAAGCAATAATTTTAAAATGAGTGTATCCCTCGATAAGGAACCAATTTAAAATTTGAAATCAAACAAGTTGCTCATTGCCTTGGACATAAAGGCTTTAAACTGACTTTAAACTTCCAGGCGCGTTTACTCCTACAATGTAAGCGGTGAGTGTATTTTATTACAATGTCATTATATTGACTGGTTAATTGTCTATGGCAGCACTTAGCCACATTTTTTATTTAGGCCCTAAATTAATTACAATTAATTAAAACGCGGAAGCGCTCTGAGAGTTACGCTAAATATGCTTTGCACTTAACACACTTATACCACCACTGCGTAAAGATAGTTATTTGTGCTAGCGCTGCGATTGACCGTTTAGTATGCGTCTGGTTCCCGGCGCTAGCGGACGTGGAATCTGCGCTTGACGCTTCGTCAACGCTGGATTTTTATTGGTCAAACCCAACAAAATTGACTTCGCCTATTTTTTCACGTATCCGCCCATTTCGGGTATTTTTCTGAGGTCTTATGTCGCCTTAATAGACAAAAAATAATGGTTGTTTATTTATCAATCCTCATTCAGTGGGATTTTCGGCCATATATTCACGTTTTCAGCTAACTTTCGGTTGAGCTCCAGGACTAACGCACTACGGTAAATGGGTACCTTTCCCGATGCCTCGCCGTAAGGTGTTGGTCTCTGTCGGACATATTAGCTTAGTTAGACGGTAGATTTGTATTACGCACGATCGTTAGAACTTCCTGAGGTGACGGGTTCTCCCGTTGTAGTTGACAACCCTAGTTGCTTGTAATGCTTTTTCACTTTCAACAAGACAACTCAAAAAAGGAGTGCAATGTTTTCAGGGTTCATGTATGTATGTTTTCATTCCGCCATGTTTTTTAAATGCTTGAACCGATTTGGAAGTGTCTGTTGTTGTTAGAATCGTTATGTCTGGGTTTCATAGCGTATCTAAACTGTCCAAATTTTAAATATATAATTGTCACAATGTCAATAAATTCAGATAAATGCAACTTGTTTAGTATCATAAGAAAGGTCTGATTGAGTAAATTTCGAAAATATATAGATAACTACATATATGGATGAATACATAAATCACAAATATTTTATAAAAAATACATTCAATTACTTGAGCTTCGAGGGCAACCGACTGCGTGCGTCACGAGTGGCGCGCGATAGTCACGAGGTACCTTCCGCAGGGCGCGCAGCCCTGCGACATCGCACTCAGAAAGCCGGGTCAATGTTCCCGGCTCTGGTGAAGCCCGGCTAAAGAGAAAATGCACAGCAGAAGACGTCACTGACCAGGGACAGGTCCCGTCGACTAACTCACTGAATGCGCAATCATTTTTAAGCACTGGATGTTTATAGAGGTATAACACGCGTCAACGGTCCATAACGAAGTTTCCGTAAATTGAATTTTGATTTAACCAATATTGTTTCGACGAAGAACTTTTATTCTTGACTTAAGAACTGATATTCTCTAAAAAAAACGTGCTTTTCGGCGTGCTCAAATTGTTTCTAAAAATTATAAATTCATTTTTTGTAACGGCAGTCGTGTTTCTTAATTTTTTAAAGTATTATTCATGTGACTTCAGATGGTTGGCTCCAATCAGTATGGCCATATTCGCCCCTGGCACAGATTTTGAGATGACTATCGATAGCATACGATACGCCCGAGACTGTATGGGTACGGAACTCGTCAGGAAATTCGTCACCTTTCACATATTTTTTCCACATAAGCAACATTCCGAAACAGGTAGATATATATGTGCATTTATTTATTTTTGACGTGAAAACGTCTCGCCGAAGGGTTAAACCCTTCGGCTACGTAACGACTACATTTGGTTGACTACGTAACGACCAATATTGGGCGGCTTGCTCCCGGAGCGCACAGTAATATTATTTTCTAATTCGAACGCATCCTAAAATCCATACCAAATATCTCATTATTACCGGGCAATATCTATACATAGACGGCCGCTAGAATAATTTCGCTCGGTCATTTCGCGGATATTTCTGGTAAAATTCCGTTGTCAAACATATTTTTTTTTTTTCGAGAAATCATAAAAAAAAATTGAGGTTATATCTAAATATTTTTGTATATATATAAGCAAAACGAAATACTAAAATTAATAGATAATCTAATAAAGATCACGATAGAATTGACAATCTAAATAGAGTTCCGTATTTTTCCGTAAGGCTAGTACAAGTTAGAAATGCCGAGTTTTTTTTTACTTTTTCGACTTTCTCATATTTATTCATAATTATCTAATTGTTTTACAAAATTATATTTCAATATTCTGTATACGAAATTTCATGTGATCATTACACAGTTATTCTTTTTATGATTGCTGTAGTAGTTCCATAGTTATAGTACTTTTGGTCGAGCGCGGCGATATTGCAAGACATTCAATAAATTGCCACGGTCTGCCATGAAATTATGCCGCTACTCGAAGGATTAAATCGGTTTTGATGACCAGGTCTGTTACAATGTACTAAATTTCGATTATGATAGATTTCATGAATAACCTAAGATGAACTGGTTGAATCACATCTACGCTATAGTATTCTTCTATGGGGTACTGCGCACACCAACAGCCATACGTACGATAGTGGGTAGGCCCACAGCAGTTTTGTCGCGTCGTCCAAAAACTAGGGATATTGAACGTACATATATGCAATTTTTGCTCAATAAACTCTTTGCTAATTCTATTGCAATAAGAGCTCGACAATATCCCATAAGGAAGTATATCGGCAAGGCACCAGGAATAAAACCCGATACAAATAAGATGAAAACGAATTTACCGCGTGAAGTTTGTAACACCCAACGCTTCTGCGATGTTATAACGTCTTTTAAGTCTACGTCTTTTAAGGTTGTAACATCGCTGTGTAACGTCAGAAACTTCACGCGGTAAATTCGTTCTTCTCTTATTTATAATGTCAAACAACCGCGATAGTCTTCGATTTTATAAAACCTATTACTTCCAACCGATCATACAGCGTACGGCCAAGTTCCAGGCGACTTGTCTCTAAATAGGACGTAAGTTTTTAATAAATTGCCTGGTAAGCTCTTGAAAACATTGATATTTTTAAGAGATAACGATAGTATAAGAGCATAACCATATTTCATAAAATAAATGTAATTTATTGTATCATATTTTTTGGGCAACTGTTATATTTTAGTCTTTTATTTGTTAATTAGAATAATTTTGGAGTAATTTACTGTATAAATCTTTGTAAAATAGAGATCGATTTATTATATGATGCAAAATTGATCGATGCAAAATTTATCTGTGAGACAATTTAAGTCATTTATTAAGAAGAAGCTGTATTTAAAGGGCTACTATAAAATAAATGATTATCTAGACGACAAAGACCCTTGGAAATAAAATGGTTGCCTCGATGATTAATATCACGTTATATGTCACAATAATTTGTTATAATGTCACAATATCTTAATTTTTTATCATTTATGTATGTTTGTATGCATTATTGACGTCAAAAAGTTACGATTTCGTACTATTTTGAATAAAAAACTTATGATTATGATTATGATTATGATTATGATTATACTTGGTAATTCCACCTCAATCGTGAAGTTGTAACGGAAATAAATACTCCTTTTTCTTTACAACCTATCCTAACTCGGTGAATTGACTGAAACAAGCCCACTAAATTCAGGTAGTTATAAAAGGGAGAATATGTCCCCCCCCCCCCCCCCCTCTTCCCACCGTTCGTGTGGAAAAAACCTAACACCCATCTGTTCGGGTGTTAGGTTTTTCTATTTCTAGTAGAATGTGGGTGAGCAGCGAGTTCGTTTTTCGTTTGCTTCCGATTTCGTTTTTGTAAACGCGCTGCGGATGGATGGCAATTTAACTCAAATGGATATTAAAAGGCTACCTTATTACCTACCCATTAAAAGGCTACCTTACCTTTCTGGGAGAGAATTGTATGATATTGTCGAATTTTAATTAGGGTTTTGACAATATTTATTTAGAATTTCTCCATTTAGCTTGTCATTTTTGCGTTTTTATTAACTATTATAAATATTATTCGATTATTTTATTTTCACTCCGGTAGTCGATTGTATTTTGTATTTGTAAGACCGTATATTTCATGACAATTGGTAATTTTCACGTAAAAATGTTCGTAAGTCAGTTTTTAATTACTTTTACTTCCCTGGCAAGAAAGTATTGTGGACGCACTTCTGTGTGTCTGTGTGTCTGACTGTAAATCTTTATTCCTCCACGATAGCCCGCCTCTTTCGATTAAGCTGAAATTTGGCATGCAGGCATTATTTGGTCATTGCAAGAGTTGAAAAGATTGTGGTTCAAATCGGTTCACCAGGGGGCGCGCTAGTCATACTTCTATCTCGAAATATTGGACTTAGACTTAAAAATCGGTACGCAGATGCGTCGTAGGGTCGAAACCACATTGTTAAATTTTGGTTTCAATATATCTTATCTCTCATACAAGCGACACAGAAAAATATCGACATACAATACCAAATAATAACGTCAAGCTGCCCGAGGCTAGTCGAGAAACGAACCATATTGGAAAATATCATTTTTAATACCACGGAAATACTACAAAAATGAAATATTTGCCGTCGGGAGGGGGGGGTGGGAGAGGGGGACTGGGGGGGGGCGAAAATATTCTCCTTTCTCCGATAATCCTCCTCTTCCGTGGGTACATATTCCGCCTTATCTAGAATGCTTTAACTTCAAAGAAAATAGACCTAGAAGTAATAGACCTGAAGTAAGTAATGAGTAGAGTAAGTCGGGGCATGTCCGGGCGGACGTGCGATCTTCTTCTTCTTTTTCTTCTTTCGCTTATTCATCTTTTTCCTCTACTTCCTCTTCTTCCTCTCCTTCCTCTCCTTCCTCTCCTTCCTCTCCTTCCTCTCCTTCCTCTACTTGCTCTCCTTGCTCTGTTCTCGGTTTCTCCTGGTGGAATTTCCTCTCGACGCTACTGGGCGGTTTGCGCTACATCCGGCGACGCCAATCGGTTGTGCACTCTGAGTGATTGCTGAAGGAGTCTGAAGACTACGGAAATATACTGTCTCCTGAGCAGCGGGGGTGAATGTTGACCTGTTGTCATGCCATTCTTGAAACGACCTATCGGCCACCCGATTCCGAGAGGTATGGCGGGCAAAGGACGCCCAGGTCCGGGATAAAATAGTGGCCGCGTAAGCGACTTCGGTCCTGTAACCAGTCGGGAGTACAGATGTATCCTGAAGGTTAATTCCAGAAGGAGATATCCTTCCAAAACTGATAGTTAGGGGCGAAGCTGTCCGCAGTTTACCTTTCCTGGTCACCTCGCCGTAAGGCGTTGGCCTCTAAAGGGCTTGTTAGCGGAGCTAGACAGTAAATTGTCGTGTCTTTAAGTCTTCTACTCTCATCCCACGGCTGAAAGAATGATCACATATTGTTATATTAGCCTGGGGTGACGGGTTCGCACGTTGTGGTCGACACCGCCCTACTGCTGGAAATGTATTATGACAAACATTTGCCTATTGAATTTTTATTGGTTTCTTCCGCAACTACAGGCCACGGATTTAATTTATTCTTATTAATGTGTTTCACAGTTGCAAGCGGCACGCGACTCCCTAAAAGAACCTTTCAACTGCAGTCTGGAAGCCCCATATCTGACGAATAGAACCTCGTACCGCACGGAGAAAAAATTGTTTTACCCCATCAACGTAGGCAGAAACCTGGCGCGAGAATCAGCGTTGACACATTTCTTCCTGCTGTCAGACGCGGAGCTGTACCCCAGCTTGCATTTGGTACCCAAATTCCTCAACATGATAGCGAGAAATCAGCCACCGCTGGATCGTCGAAACCCTAGGGTATTCGCACTGAATCTCTTCGAAGTGGCAGAGGGCAGTCAGGTATGCTCCAATGACTAATCGTGTGACCCTTGATTATACCGGGTGAGTTTTAATTAGCGAATCAGTTGGAAAATAATAAGCAAGTTTTTAAAAGAAATGGGAAAAAGTAGTTTTTTGAAAATTTCAATATTGTATTACAATAGAGTAGAAACAAACAAACAAACGGATCAAACTGTCAGGTTCGGATTTATATCGAGTCCGGCAATACAAATATCTCGGTGCGTGGGTAAACGAAGAATAGGGATGCGAACAAGAAATTCGTACCCTGATTAAAATCGCCCGAGCATCGTTTAAGAAAATTAAAAAGGTATAATATGCGGCCGAAAACTTAACATCAAGCTCCGAATACGAATTCTCCATTGCTTTCAACCTGTGGTGTTTTATGGTAGCGAAGCTTGAATTCTGAAGCTTGTCAGCTTTGAAGCGTCTCGAAGCACTTGAGACGTGGTGCTACCGTAGAATCCTCCGCATCAGCTGAATCCGGAGATTTCTCAATGTTAGAGTACTCCAACTTGTCGGTAGAGATCGCGAACTTTTACTTATAATCAAGCAAAGGAAAGTGGCGTACCTGGGCCGCGTGCTGAGGCACGAGCTATGCCAACTGCTTCAGCTCATTATTATAGGGAAAGTATGCGGTAAACGACGGGCTGGAAGAAAAAAAAATTGTTACGCAACATCGGGAGTGGACAAGCATGTCAAGCGTAGAAGAACTATTTCGCTTGGCCCAAGACAGGGAAAAATTCACAGAGCTGACAGTCAACATCCTGTAGGAGAGGCACTATAAGAAGATGAAGAAATTGTATTGTTCTTAGAAATATTATGAAATGCACTGAGTGCGTTGCGCCATATCTAGAATATTGTTTATTCGCAGTATTTAACCAACTGCTAGATGGTGCAGCGCGCTCAACGCTTGTCAAACTTTTATTGACAAAAATCTTGAAAATTAAAAAAAAAAGTTTAATTTTTATTTTTCCACATTTTTTTAAAAGTTACTTACTTGCTCGTGCTGATTCACCAAGTCCAAGGATACCGGTTAATTAAAACGTACCCTGTATAGCGTATTAAAATGCTCAACGCCCTATAATTTGGCAGCTCTGTAGTATGTAGTGTAAATGGCACTTATAGATCCAAACATTCAATAATCTTCTCTTATGTTCAATATGGCGGCGTTCGTGTAATGGCAGTATAGCGGTGCACTATAGATGACGCTCTAAACACGTATATACTGTATATACACGAAAATATAGAAATGTCAATTTTGATTTGATATACAAGTTTCAATATGTAATAATTACGCACTTTAATGTTCAGATAGATTAATATATGGCATTCTATCTTTCCGCATTATTTATGTGATGTAATGAGACAAATAATTAAAAGATATTATGTTTTACCATTGGTTACATTATTAGGCTTTTATAATAAATCAGTCATTTATAAAAAAAAATACGTGTGGCACTCGGGGACTGCCGCGGTTAAGCTATTGCATAGCATTTTTAACAACTTATGCAATTATAATTATTTATTTATTTTATTTTTTCTGATATCAGATAACTGCGCTCTATCGGAAAACGTTGAAATTATTCCGAATCATTTGCGGCTGCGGAAGCAAATGATTCGGAATAATTTAAACGTCTTCCGATAGAGCGCCGCGCACGAATTTTTTATTCGATAAAGCAAAAAAACGGATTATTCGAAAAAAATCGTAGATAAAAAGATAGATAATTAAATTATCTTTAAAATGGTGCAGGTTTTATATTAATACACCAGATAGTATTTGCGTAGTAGTCGTTTTTGTATTCGGTTAGACCTAATTTCACAAATTAATTACACTATGTAATATAAACAAAATCTAAAATATTCAAAGCTAAGAATATTAGAAAAAGGTTCTTGTTTAACATATATTCTTTTCGAATCGTAAGCAGTACCTACTCGTTTAGACGTAATTATCTGTTTAAAATCATTAATTTTCGTTAAGAAATTTCTTCATTCGGTCGCCGCGCTGGCCTAGGCCCGCGATAAAAGCTATGCAATAGCTTAAAAACATTCATTGTCAATGTTATTAAAGATAGCCAAATAAATTGTTATTAGTTTCGGCGGACAATGCTATCAGCGTCGCCGGGGCAGAAGGGTTGCCAAGACGTACTATTACCTTGAGTAATTTATTGCCATATAATATAAGCAATGGTGTGACGTACGGTAGTGGGCGGTAGTAGTGTCATAATACAGTCTTGCGATAACCTACTGGGGCACCTAAAAATGGGGGCACCTAAAAATGGGGGCACCAAAAAATGGGGGCACCTAAACGGCAACCACCGTTTATGCAGTCATTTTCCTTATTAAGAATTATCTCTACTAGTTAATTGTTTAAGCTATACGAACAATCAACTAACACAATCGAGTAATATAGACGCTTAGGAATTAGGTTCTGTTCATGTAAAAGGAGATAAGAAATTATAAACTACTGGGGACACCTCAAGGACACTCGCATGCCCGTTAATGAGATGCCCCCTTTTATAAGGTGACCCAGTAGGTTAACATTTTATATATCACAAAACTGTCTTATTGACAATAGTGGCGGTGCTAAGTTCTAAGGGCCAGCTATTACTGCATTGTTAAGTACGACGTCTCTCGTTCGCAGGTACCGTATACTAAAACAGAACTTCTCGAAGAGCTACGGAGCGATAAAGCTGTCGTTTTTCATAAACTCGTATGTTCTGCCTGTCACAAAACACCTCAACAGGAGGAATGGATGTCAACTAACGAAACCTCATGTAAGGTATCTTGGGAGTATGACGCAGATGGGTTTTGAGCACTTTTAACCCCTCAAATGAATGGCGATTAGCTCGGGTTTGCCTACGGCAAAATGTATATAAATTTATATTTACATTTACATTTAGATAGAGCGGGGTTTACTATAGAGCGGCGCACATTTACATTTATATTTACATTTATATAAATTTATATACATTTTGCCATAGGCATCCATTATTGGACGTCTCACATGCGAGGGGAACGCTGCGAAACCAAAGTCAAGGCGACTACGTATATAAACCACTGTTTTAAAAGGTTTTTAGTGAATACCATTCAGTGACGACTTCTTGTCTGATTTTGAATCTTTAAATCCTTGACGTTACATATAGAGCCAGTTTTCTGAGTACTTAAAGTCTGTATATATCTTTGATTCATACTTAGACAGAAAAACACAGAAAAATTAGCTATTTGCTATACGTAATTTGATTATTTGTTTATTAATTCGATTTTTTGTAGCAATACCCCTTGCACAACTAGACACATTCTAACTGGCTGCAAGGTAGCCTTAGATCAAGTACGGTACACTTACCGCCACGACAAAGTCCTTGCTGTTATTCGCGAGGTAATTAGCCTCTCAGTGACTCGTGCCAACAAGGGTTTGACAGTACCCTCCAAACCCCCAATACAGTTTGTGCGGGATGGCTCTAAATGCAAAAAACATTTCACTACAGAACCTTTCTCAATAATCAAGAAAGCTTCAGATTGGATTCTGGAGGTCGAGTCGGTCTCTAAGCAGTATAAATTCCCTGAAAGTCTCGGATGCACAGCCCTGCGTCCATATAAACATGTTTACTCTCTATCTGGGAAGATGGCCCTTATCGTAGAATTAACTGTTCCATGGGAATCAAATATCCCAAAAGACCACGAGTACAAATTAAATAAATACTATGATCTCGCAAATGCCGTCACCAGGAACGGCTTTCCTGTTCACCTTCACGCGGTGGAAGTTGGCGCTCGTGGCCTGCCAGCTAAATCTCTGTTTCACCTTTTTAAAGATCTTGGTCTCTCCAGGAAAATAATCAACTCCTTCTTAGAAAAATTATCTAAAACCGCGATTTGCGCATCTCAAATTCTATGGCTTCGAAAGGGGAGTGAATGGGTGGTAAGGTGGACGCTCACATGTGGCAAGACAGCTGTCCTAAACCTACATACCACAGCCGGTCGTTAGTCCGGAATCCACTGCTCACCCCCCAGAAACATAATAACACTATATGATGGGCCCGACTTCAATCGGTGAATTCCATGGCAGCTCCGTTTGTATTTTATTTTATTTTATTTATTTATTTGCTTCTATCGAAAACAATTTTCTTTTGCTACTTTATACAGGCTGTGATTACAGCAAGGGCATTTTTGGTGGACGAATCAATACAACAAAAACAGCAGGTTAAAAAATGAAGAAAAAAAAATTTTTTTTAATGGGTCAATTTCAAATACTTAAATTAATTTTAAAAAATAGGTAAAAATACAATCAATAAAATTATATACCAGAAATCTTGAAACCAGAAATGTGAAATCAGTGATAAAAATTGAAACCCAAATCAATTGAATATAGTTTTTTTTATAAATGCAATTAGGAGTTAAAATTAAAAAAGTACGTGGAATGACAAATTACTAACTAGCTTAATAACGTTGCAAAACTAAAGCAAAATATCAGTTTTAATATAAAAAGGATAGTCAAAAAAAGTTCAAGTCCAAGTTATTTATTTTCAATAACGCTATATGAGTGTAGGTAGCCCTTTTATATAATGTGTGAAGTGAATATTTTTTGTCTTTAAAATATTTTTTTATTAGATTATTATGTATCTACTTCCTTAGACCGTGAGTCGTGAATGAAAGAAACGACATTTATCAACGCCCGATATTATCTCTGCCGTGTCACTGTCACTTGCGCTAGGTCTACGATCGAAACATCGTGCCCTAAACCCAGCTGTGCTGCTCACACATAATCTACCGGGGGTCTAATGTAATTTAGGGGGTTCTACATCAGAATGTAAACCTCCTGTAAGTAAATTGTATTACAGCTTTGCAGGTTTTCGCCATCGGAAAGAGAACTGGTGGCTTTAAATACTGGGAGCCAACATTCATAGCGACTCATGCCGAAATGTTGTATGACGAAAGGCAAACATGGGAAGGAAAAAGAGATAAGATGATACCGGTAATTATTATAGTACTATATTTAATTATTATAATTACCGCCCCCTTCTCCCCGCGCGCACCAACCCAACCTCCCCCCCGCGAGCCAATTCGTAGCTTCTTTATAGTATTTTCATATGTAATTAAAATGGTATTTTTCCGAAAATGATGTAGTAATTTCTTAAATAAGGCGGATTTTAAATATTATTTTGCGTCGCTTGTATATCGAATATTCCAACGAGATATACAGGACATTTCACAACGTGATTTCGGTCCAACAAGGCATCAGTGTAATGAATTTCAAGTCTCTTAACTGTAATATTTCGAGATTTATTTATTTATTTATTCGTTACATAAACATTCAAACCCAATAGCATAAAATAAATATAACGTACAATCCAGAAAATACCGCTGTATGCTTCTAAATTTAGGCATACATCTGTCTGTGCCCAGGCCAAATTGTGCATTAATTATATGTTAAAGTGCATAAAATTATTCCTAATGTGCCAAGTAAAGTGAAACCGAGCCCGCCTTGCTAGGCACTCCTGTGATAAGGCGAGCTCACTTCCTGAGTCTTATTGAAGTGCCAAGGTTGTGTCAGTAAAAATAACAAATTAAATTTTATATACATTACCTAATAATTTTAACCGCAGATCATATCAAAAAACATAATGCGATACCGCCATTTTCCGTTCCGACGGCTGCCGTGCGCATTCCTACGAACTTCGTTTTTATTATTGTAATATTGCCCAGCACAATGAAGGTAGGCAAATAATTACGTATCCGACCCGAAGTCTTCACAAATTGATGAGTTTCAGGGGTTCATAATTGGCGTTATCATATCGAATATGAAATTAATCATGCGGATATTTTTTTTCCTATAAAAGTAGTTTTCTAAGTATAAATTGAAGTATGAATCCACTATGCCACTGCCCAACAAGCACAGAAGCCATATAAGCAATTTGAATATAGCTTTAAGCTGATTAAAAGTCATACAATGGCGTTCGTATTAAATCTCAGCTATGTAAAGGTGTCATTTAAAGCAATTTGGCTTATATTACCTTTTTGTCATATAATTTTGTCGTATAAAGGTTTACTCAGATTTTCTTATATAACGAGCGAGTAAAGACTTCTTGACATTGCTCTATGAGCGCTTATTCACCTATGTTATACATCGTTTCAGCTGTATAACCCTATTAGTCGAATAATTGTGGTATAATAGCTATAAAGCATACTAATTTATAACCATTTTATAACTGAGAGCTATATAGTAGTCGAATAAATAACCTTTATAGAACAAACAAAACAAAGCTACTACATTACCCTCACTCCACCAAAGGCTATTGGTTACAAGACCCACCCTTATACATCTTATAGTCATATTGAAGTGCAGTGATTGATTTACAAAATCTTAAAGCGTAAAGTTGACACTAGGCCCTCACTTACGCAGCTTATAGTTTTATAAAGGTTATATTAAAATTGCAGATGCCATATAATATATCAAAGCGGCCATTTTTTGCGAATATTTAACACCTAAAATTTTTGTTTTATATTTTTTAAGCCCTTTTTAATCATAAAATACACATATTATAGGTACATCCTATTTCAAAGTGTGTGAACAAAGTGTGTGAAAAATGAACCCAGCAAGTTTTCTCTATAACTGCGAAAAATAAAATGAATTTACAAAAAAACTTTAAACCATTAATTATGAATTAAATTTAAGTTAGAATATTAATATTTTGAAAACGTGTTAACATTTTGTTAGACTCGTTACTTAATAGTGTCGATAAAATGATGTCCGCAAGAGAATTTGCAATATTTTTAAAGTCAATAAAATATATTAGTAGAAGTTCTATTACAAAAAAATCTATGTTTGCGAAGGCAAATGATCATGCAGCTTCCGTTTGTTTCCATTCTATATCATTTAAAGGCATTACCCGACTAGAAGTTATAATCCCGTTTTTAAATCCACACGGGTTACAAAAACACCGGAAACCATGAAAACAGGTTCGGCGAACATAACCGGCACACAGGTGCGAAAACAAACGACAAAAAAAGGGGTTTTTGTTACAAAGTTGTAATAAAGTATCAAATGTAGGCACTTTTACAGCCGCTGGGTATATAAGGGTGCCACAGCATGCGCTATAAGTGCATTATAAGTGGTTATTCAGCTTTCTTATAACACCGAAGGTAGCTGTTATAACCGCTATTCCGCCACTTTTTCAGCTAAAATCCGTATAAAATGCGCCTTATCTGGTGGTGTAGACGTTATATACACGGTTATAAGACTGCTATATTACTAGTTCTTGTGACTTGGGAGTTAATGGGTTCTTGCTGAGTTGGCCACGAAGACCCATTCTGTTCAGGGATGGTCACACTCACGGGTCAACACCTATCCGACGGCCTCCACGCATGAAGTGCGAGCCTGGGTAGGACTCTGGCCTTATGGTTAGTTTCCCCTAGGAATCAACCTTCTGGTCGGTTTGCGCACCGTGCGGCGTAAGCCAATCGATTGCGCACTCTGACTAACAGTCGGGGGAGTCTTGAAGCAGTACTATTTCTTATAGAGCGGGGGTGCTTGCGGACCTTACGGCGACTGCTCTTGAAACGACCATCGGCTACCCGATCCTGGGTGAACAGCCGGGCAAAGGATTCCGTGGTCCGCGATAGATTCGGTATACACCGTTTCACCGTAAGGGAGAGGACCGCGCAAGCGACCGACTCGTAACCAATTGAGAGACTGGAGTAATCTGGTTGCAATTGGAAGTAAGGGCGTGAGTGTAAGCCCACTGGGTAACACTCCTGGCTATCTCACGGTTAATGCGTTGGCCTCTTACGGGTTTGTGGCGGAGCTTGACGGTGGACTGTTTTGTCCAAGTCTTTTGCGCTCACTCCAGGTAAATAGAACGACCAATCGTTAAAACTCTCTGAGGTGACGGGCTCGCCCGCTGTAGTCGACAACTCTAGTTCTTGTGACTAAAAGCTGTAGCGAAAACGTTGCCGTAACCTTTATACAGCTAATTTGTGTTACTTGGGTGGGCCGTGTCGGTGGATACAACGTCGGTGGGCAGGTACAACGTCCAGCGGTACGTGCGGTGCACCGGTTTGCTAATTTTTCGACCCAGCAACCGAACAGGAGGACAAGAGTTTGGAAACGGTGTTAATCATCGGGGGCCCCAAATGTATGGGGCCTCTCTTCATCTCGAAAAATAAAATTGCGCGTTCAAAATACTTTCTTTCCTCTTCGGTTGGTGGGCCGGAAAAGTAATACGTCCCGATCTCAACCCGGGGATCGACCAAGTGGCTTACTAAAATGAGGTCCATGACCAAAAGTCTAAATAGACGCTAATAATATTACACTGCTTTCAGCCATACATCTTCTGCGTACAAGACTACGACTTCATGGTTCTGAGCGACGCGTTCATGGTCCATAAGCCTGGCATTAAAGTCTACGTCATGCCGAGCGCACGAGTGGGATCTGCCATGCATCGCACCAACCATCTTATCGAAGACACCATCTACCCAGAACTGACCACATATTATGGCACGCGAGAGGGTTGTCAAATTTAGATTAAATTATATTGAGAAAAAAAATCTATTACTTCACCGGCCTATAAATCGACCAGAAGGGAAAATATTGTGAACGCGCATTTTATTTTGGGGATAGACAGAAATATCCCCTCAAAGCAGTGTAATATTTGACCCCTCCCCCCTCCCTGAGAAGATTGAGACCGTGTGTCTGTCTGTCTGTCTGTCTGTGTGTATTCCTCCTCAAATTCTCCCAAAAACTATTTCCCATTGAGCTAAAGTTTGGCATGCAGGCATTATTTCATCATGGCAAGAGTTGGAAAGATTGTAGATCAAATCGGTCCACCAGGTGAAACCACTGGGGATGTCATACTTCAGTCTCGAAATATTAAACTTAAAGGACTTGAAATTCGGCATACAGATGCGTGCTTGATTTTGTCATGGCAAGAGTTGAAAAGAGCTCTGGTTGAGGTCGGTCCACCAGAGGGCATATTACAATCTCGAAATTTTAGAGACTTCAAGAATAAATCCTCCACAGACAGAATAAGACCCATATACACGAGCGGAGCCGAATAAACCCGAAAAAAATATGTAAATATGTCCACTAAAGATCTGAAAAAAATCGGTTGTATCACCCCAAGACTCTCCCGGCAAGAAGACAACCGCCCTCGCGCGCCAAATCCCTACTCACCTCCCCCCCTCCCTGCTACCAACCCCACCACCCCTCAAACCCTCCCCCTTCCCCCACACTCTTCCCTCCCTCTACCCCCTTTATAATCCCGCTCAGCCCCCTGCCCCCCCACCCTTCCCCTCCCCCTTACCCCATTCTCTTCCCCAAACCTCCCTCTCCCTACCACTCCCTTTCAACTCCCCCTCTCCCCCCCCCTCAACTTCTCCCCCCTCACACCCCTTCCCAACTACACCCTTCCATCATTGCCCCCCCCCCTCCTTCCCCAAACCCCCTCCTCCTCCCCGTAATCTCCCCCACTCACCCCATCCCCCTTCTTTAACTCAACCCCTTCACCTGCTCCCCCGCCCTAAACTCCTTCTCCTCCCCCCCCCCCACCCCCTCAACCCCTTAATAAAGTTAATAGCACGAAAATGTAAAATGTTATCCGTGCTCAAATACTTATGTACCTATACTAATTATCATGGTGTTCCTACATTCCTCCTACCTACGTTCTCCATGAAAAAAATAATATATGTACCAACTGTCATCGTGATCGGTCAAACGGAGTCGCAGTCTAATAATCTCGGACAGACAGACATATATATCAACGACAATTTTTTATATATAGACTAGTGGAATGTTACCCGGCGATGCTCGGGTATCTGCTTAATTCCCCTCCCACTCTAACCCCCCTCCCCCCCCCCCCCCCCCCCCACATACCTATGTAGCCACTTATAATACTAGCTATCATATGAGAAAACATAATAAATAGCCTGCAAATTAAACGAATAAGGTAGTCTAAGATCCCATTGTAAATTTGTGCACCTATCAGTTATTTAATCGAAATGTGACACTCTCAGGCTACAAATGCATGCCTCCTTGTCTATTGCACGGTGCAGCGCGCACAGTCCTTCTTGCTCGCTACCTCAATTAAAATGCTGGCAACCCCCAATTGTGACAGTTACGCAGGCAACCGTATTCATCCGCTTTGAGGAAGACAGTAGCTTCGATTTGGTGCGAAAATCAAGTGAATACATGATAGGTGCATTAATCGACGACAAATAACCTCTTTGCACCTGGCAACCCAGGGGTTGTGACAGGTTTAGGGGTGGCAACCTATTTTTTTTCCAGTTCTTTAGATCGGTCTTTTTACAATAACGCTTAATTTACCTTCTAAACAAATAGATGCAATTTGTATTATATTTAGCAAATTTCTGTATTTTTTTTTGTGTACAAGATTTTGTTAGGCAACCCTGCGGCATATTATGGAAAACTGTGTAAACTTCCATATAAGTCACATTTCGATTAAATAACTGATAGGTGCACAAATTTACGGTGTGATCTTATACTAAGGGTTGGCGGTAAAACAACAAATGGATTTGACATAGAGTGGATTTCATTTAAGCGCCGCAAAGCACGCGCTAACAAGATCCACCTAGTAAGGTTAGTGCGCGAGAACGACTCCGCGAAAAGATGGCATGATCGACCACAAAGATAATTATTAGGTACGAAAAGATCCACCTTGGCTAGTAAGCTAGGGTTATCAGTTTTACCACGAATTAGATTAAAAAATTAAGACATGTTCAGCATTTCTCTTCTGAGACAGAGAGAATTATATCCAACCATGCCTGTGATAAATGCAGTCGGATACAAATATTCATAATATCCGTAATGCTTTAATTAAAAAAATCTAAAAAAAAACACATCTGTACCATTTACAGCATGAGGGTATAGGTTTTTCATGCGGATTCCAAACAGCTGCATTCGTTTCCATGCGACTTATAATGTGACGAACTCGTCACAAAACTCTTAGTTCAAATTATTATATAAATATAAAAAATAAATTTAGAAATGCGATTAATAATAAAATACGATAAGGTAAAATGATAGGACATCACCATATAGAGTTGTCAACTACAACGGGCGAACCCGTCACCTCAGATAGTTTTAAACGATTAGTCGTTCTCTCTCCGTGAAGTGAACGCAGAAGACTTGGACAAAACAATCCACCGCCAAGCTCCGCCACATGCCCGCAAGAGGCCAACGCCTTAACCGCGAGATAGCCAGAAATGTTACCCAGCGGGCTTACACTCACGACCTTGCTTCCAATTGCGACCAGATTATTCAGTCTCTCGATTGGTTACGAGTTCGAGGTCGCTTGCGCGGTCCTCTCCCTTACGAAGCGGTGAAACGGTGTATACCGAATCTATCGCGGGCCACGGCATCCTTTGCCCGGCTGTTTACCCAGGATCGGGTAGCCGATGGTCGTTTCAACAGCAGTCGCCGTAAGGTTCGCAACCACCCCCGCTCTATAGGAAACAGTACTGCTTCCAGACTCCCCCGACTGTTAGTCAGAGTGCACAGTCGATTGGCTTACACCGCACGGTGCGCAGACCCGTCCAGGAGCGCCAGACGGTTGATTCCTAAGGGAAACTAGCCCTAAGGCCAGAGTCCTACCCTGCACTTCATGCGTGGAGGCCGCCGGATGGTTGTTGACCTGTGAGTGTGACCAACCCTGAACAGAAAGGGTCTTCGTGGCCAACTCAGCAAGGGCCCATTAGCTCCCATTAACATCACTAGGACATCTCTAGTTTTAGAAGGACGGAAATGAACGATATTCGGACCGTTTTTTAGTTTTTTTTTTCTTGCAACGACCAGCGAACGAAGAGGACGAGCCTAGAGTAAATTCGCGGGCGGGCCTGGGGCCCGCTCATTTTATAAGAGACCCTCTGTGAGATAGTCGACCTAAACTCAATCTTAAAATCAGTTTAAAATCTTATAGCATTTATATTATTGTACCTGTGCCTTTATTGATTAATGAACTGCCCCAGTGATTCTGGATTTTACACCTGCGAGGCGCGATAAGAAAAATTACCTTCGACTGCCCGCGATGTAAAATAGACCGCGCTAAACCATTACCGCCGAAAATGGCAGATCTACCCGAAATTCGTATTGAACACCATATCCGTCCGTTTGAGAACGTCGGATTGGATTTTTTAGGTCCGATTGAAGTATCCGCCGGTCGCCGCAGAGAAAAGCGATATGGCGCTCACTTTTGCTGAATAAGGACGAGAGCGATCCACTTCAGAATAAGTAATTCCCAGTCTTAGAAACTCGACAATGATGGCCATCAAACGGATATGCGTGCGTCGCGGAGTTCCGTCCGTCATATATTCTTCTTCTTCTTCTTTTTTTCTTTTTGGCAATCCACCCAATGAGGGTGATTTCTGCCAGGTGGTTATTATTTTTTTTAATTTGGGAACTTTATTATTAGTAGGACAACACTGACTAAAGGTCTATGGTCTTTGTTACTAAAGGGAAATGTGGTTGATGGAGATAAATTTACAGAGGATTTTGAGGACTTTTGGAGAGTTAAGGGAGAGGAGATGGCCCACACACAGTGGGAGCTGAATTTTGAGGGCTATAAGGTCCGAGACAAAATTAGGATAGTTGTTAAATGGGCAGTTAAAAAAGAGGTGGTCAGCAGTGCAGACTGCATGACCGCAATCGCATTGGGGGTACGGGAGGACGTGTATCTTATAGAGGTGAGCGGGGGTGCAGCTGTGGCCAATACGCAATCTGCAAATGCGTCATATATTCGGACAACGGGACCTGCTTTCATGGCGCGAGCAACGAGTTTAAGACTTCCCTTCAACATTTAAACTGGGATGATTTACGCACTCGAAGTGCTATAAAACGAATAGAGTAGAGATTTAACCCAAATGCAATGCAAAAAAAAATTGATATAGGCCAAAATAGTTAAAGGGAATTCCTATGTGAACATAGCTAAAAAAAGTAGTATGGCACATAGTTTTTATTTTGATGATTTCTTGAAAATATCAATTTTGGGCGACTGGAATTGTAAATAATGATTTTTCAAATGGATTTTTGCATCAAACTCAAAACCACCATAATGTCACTTGGGCCACTCTGGTTCTGGTGGCCTTATATATATGGCCAAATAAATTGCTATTAGTTTGGCCGTCAATGCTATCAGCGCCACTTAATTTTCTCTGGCGGTAAAGGGTTGCCAAATCGTACCTATATATGAGTTTGGCAGCCTATTACTTTAATAATAAATTATATTATTAACTATTAAAACATCAATTAAAACAAGCTGTCTGTTCTTCAACAATTTATTTATAAAAAGGTAGAGGATATAAAATTCTATTCAAAGTAAAAAAAGTATAAATACCTAACAAATTGTATCTAGTAGAATCAAAAAAATTAAACACAACCTTCAGCCTAAAATCCCCTTGGCAGCTTACGCGAAGGGAAAAGTCATCTGAAAGTTAAAAATGTATATTACTTAGAGGGTGCTGCACGAAATTTCTCAAATTAGGGTCTAGCGTTTTAGTTATTCCGCTAAAACTAAGCTAATAAAAGCAGTGACAAAAACACTCGTTTTTATTAATAAGTCATTAATAAGGTGAGATAATAAATTTGGCAATAGTTTGCGTAGTTTTTTATAAAAACACCCGAGAAAATATACAAAAATAGGCGCGGGGTTTTAGTCCTCAGTGGGAAAATAATAAATAATTTGAATTACAAATTATTATAACAGAAAGTTAAATGACATTATCTTCACTATAAAATATTTAAATTTTAATTATTGTAATAGGATTTTATACAATAAATCCCAGAAAATCAGGTATCAGATTCTCCATACATTTTTTGTATGGGCAAGCCGCGTTAATAAATACACAGGCGCGCTATGAAATAGATTCACTTCCCTGCTGCTATTGGAAGTGAGACCACGTATCTTTCGGTTAGCTCTTATCAGTTCGTGCTCACGTAATATTTTATTCTTCTACACCGCAGTACCGCGTCGTCACGCGTCGTCACTAAAAAGCAAACAGCAGTAAGCATTTTTTTTATATTTGTTTTTTTTTTAATGGATGTTTATGGCATCTTTGTTATAACTTATTATAATACTCTACATGTATTTAGTTATGGGAAAGCGCAAGAAAACATGTTTCGTGAAAACACGAAAAGGAAAAGCAAAGATAAAGAAAGTATTGACAAAAAGGTTAGTTTCATATTCTAAACTATTTTGGTTTTGGTAGATTCAGTACATCAGTACATATTTTTCCCATTTAGTGTGTACAAAACAGGTTATATTTAGTATTTAATATATAGGTACTGTCAATTTTGAGTACACTATTTGTAATTTTCGCAAATCTTTATAGTATAGGTTTTAGTGTAAATATTATTTGTGATTGTTGCTGTGTTTTTTTTTATAATAAAATAAAAACATGAAATATAAAATATGAAATGTATGGAAACACATGTACGCATTTTGGGCGTAAATGTTACGGCGTCCATTGTAATTTGAGCGCTCTCTCGCGGAGATAAGTGATAAGTGGTTGGCTGTAAGATATTTAGCTTACAAAGAGCATTGATAGGATATGCACTGATTTAAGGTTGCGACACGTCATTTAAACCAGAAAAAGCACGGGAATTTTAAAATCAAAGTCTTTGAAAATATTCAAAACTATAGAATACTTATAAATATTTTGAAACCATAGAAAATAAAATAATTTGAAAATCATTTTAAAATCAAAGAGTGTTTGAAAATATCCAAAACTATAGAATACTTAGAAATATTTTGAAACTATTGAAAAATAAAATAATTTGAAAATCATTTTAAAATCAAATAGTCTTTGACAATATTCAAAACTATAGAATACTTAGAAATATTTTGAAACCATAGAAAAATAAAATAATTTGAAAATTATTTTAAAATCAAATAGTCTTTGAAAATATTCAAAACTTTAGAATACTTTGAAATATTTTGAAACCATAGAAAAATAAAATAATTTGAAAATCATTTTAAAATCAAATAGTCTTTGAAAATATTCAAAGCTACAGAATACTTAGAAATATTTTAAAACCATAGAAAAATAAAATCATTTGAAAATCATTTTAAAATCAAACAGGCTTTGAAAATGTTCAATATCATAGATATTCAATAGTATAGAGAGAGTTTGAAAAAAAATTGAAACTTGAGATTTTTTATTTTTCTTTTACTTTAACTTCATCTCATACATTGTTCACCTTGATCGATCAGTAGAAAATTTACATCTCATCATTGCGTCACATCACAAAAATAACAATTTTCAATCACATTAATTTTCAATCGCTACGTTACATTATTTAAAATATTAAATTAAAATTATCGCAGAGTTCGGAAGACCACCGCGAAACCACCGCGGGGTTTCTTCCGCCCTACTACGGCATCACAGGAAGACTCGATGGCCGCATTAAGTGCGACACACAAGTCCTCTGCGGTACTACTAGAAGGCGATGGAAAGACCTCAAGATTCTCGCAGAGGACTTCACCAAACCGGTCCCAGTTAATGTCGTCGGTTCGGTATGGCCACTCGGATTGTGGCGTGGGGGGAACGCGACGGCCGATGCCAAATGACACCAGTCTGCGGTCCGAAGAAGAAAGGTGCTCGTGAACTTTCCAATTGTTCATCCAACGGGCGGATCCCGGGGAGCACAGAGTGAAATCCACAAAACTCCTCTTCGAGACTGTTCAAAAGTGGCATTCATTAATTTATTTCTTTATTAATTTTAATTACATATTTGAAGTTGTTCAAAAATATATAATCACATTAAGCCGCGAAATCTATCTGTACCTTCTTTCCGTCGGAAGTAGTTTATTTATAAAGGTAACTGCTTTTTGAAATAAAGTTTTGGTGTAGCTATATCTATAATAATTACTGTTTTTTTATCCTTCTCGACATACATTTTATCATCGTACTGATGAGAATAACAATGTTATAATTGTTTTAAGCATTATCCATTTTTATTTCTTTACTTAGAATCATAAAGTATCTGCTATCCTGATAGTGGAAGCGGTTCGTCTCATATTTTGAAAGAATACTGTAAATTTTGATAAAAGCAAATCCTTTTGCACACGTTTTGCATCATTAGACCAAAGTAGTCGATTTGACCTGCCGCTCCGACATATTTGGCCCAGCGGACTCGAAATGGCGGCAATTTTCCAAGATGGCCGCTAATAAACCAAAATGATTATTCTCGTGTTGATTTTAAAGACCCATGGGTCGTTTTCGGTTATTTTGGCGTCGTACATTTCAAATATGATGCTTAAAATATAAACATAAATAAATATAAATAAATAATTCCTTACAAACAAGGTAGAATGTGTACAATAATTTATATATAGTGTAGTATAGTGTAGTATAAAACGGCCACGGTACATTTATTTTGACCAGTTCTGATGATGATACCAAGTACAAAAGTTTAAGTTTTCTGGCCAAAGGTACAAATATGTTCAAATCGGTTTAAAATACGTTCAAAGGTTGTTCAAAATACATGTAGTCGTCATATTTGAGCCAGCGACTACAAATTCAAAGTCAAAGACCCATTCACATATTCTATATAGTTCAAATTTTCCATGTTTTCTGGGTAGCAAATTTCAGAAATTACTTACAGCATACACAAAATTATTCTCTCGTTTGACTTTGTGCAAATACTCGAAAAAGACGCGTATAACATAACGGTAACGTGAAAGTAACTACTCGTTAAAAATGTTTATAATCCTGTTCAAAATTAACTAAAGTTATTTTTATTGCCATATTTGAAATATACGACCCCAAAATAGCCGAAAAGGCCCATGGGTCATGCAGCATGAGAAAAATCATTTTGGTTTATTAGCGACCATCTTGAAAAACGGCCGCTATTTTGAGTCCGCTGGGCCAAATATGTCGGAACGGTGGGTCAAATCGACCATTTTGGTCTAATAAATACGTGTGCAAAAGGATTTGCTTTTATCACAATTTGCAGTTTTTGTTATTTGCAATTTGCTATGAGCAATAAAATTATAAAATGCGGGTTACTTCACTTTGGCGGGTGACCGTCTGTTCAGCGTTATCAATGTATGCGATTTACACACACGTGCGTGGCCGCCGCCGGCAAGCGTAAATTACCTACATTTGTGTAACGGCATAGGCTCGGAGCCCTCTTAATGCTATGACCTAAAAATTATTGCATTATTCTACTTATTAAATAATTCCTTCGAATCTAGAGGAATTAATCCTCTCGTGGATTTGTAAGGAAGAACACAAGTTATGGATCGGACTGACGGTTTGAGAATTGTTCAAAAGGTAGACTTGTGAAAAAGCCGGTTGTCACCACAAGACTTTGCCGACAAGTGGTTAAGAACTGATTTCATCTGAATAATAACTTCATAAATAAAATCGATGAGCGCCCTCTCTCGGCCAGTAAACGAACCCGTTGAGGCTTGTTATACAACGAACTGGAGCAGCGCCGTTCGTTTCTCGGATAGCCTCAGTCGGCTCGGCGTTATTTTTTTTTATTTTAATTACATGTATAATATACATGCGATAGTAACGCTGTCAGTTCAGATGTCAGTAACCGCGGTTAGTCCCAAATCATTGTGGGTTAAGTTACAGCTAAAAGAAAAACCTATATCAATATATGAAAAATCGTCGCTAATCACCTGCCGAGTATGCTGAGCCACGCCACGCCGCCATGTTTCGCGTCGCCGTAACTTTTTTTGCGCAAAGGAACCGCCAAATTAAAAATTGTGATGCATTGTAATTGCATTGTCATATTTAATATATGACGATTAGTTTATTATTTTAACACTAACACGTAGTAACAATGTTTTACTCTATTGAATTATTTATTAGATACAATGACATAGGTTTTTAACCGACTTCAAAAAAAGTAGGAGGTTATCAATTTGGTTGCATCATTTTTTATATGTTTGTTACCTCAGAACTCCGTCAATTATGAACCGATTTGGAAAATTCTTTTTTTGTTTGAAAGGATATAGGTCTAGACTGGTCCTATTTTTATCAAAACCCTGTTCTGATGATGGGGTCCATGAGGAATCGAGGGAACTCCTCAAATAAATTATCATATGAAGTTGAAAATTTACACGTTGGTTCAATTGCGATGACAATACATTTTTTATGATAGGCATGACCTGATTCTACACCCAGGGTTGGCTCCCGTCGAGGGGACTCCCTAACGATCAACAGTAGAGACACGAAATTTTGTGTACTCATTCAGTTATTCAGCCCGTTCTAAGTTTCAGCATGACATGACTGCTGTAACAAGGGTTGGCTTCCGACGAGGGGACTTCTCAACGGTATGAGAAGTCCCCTCGGGCACAGACACGAAATTTTGTATATGCTTTTCATTTCTGATAGCCCGTTCTAAGTTTCATGACATGGCTGCTACACTTATAAAAAAATGGAGTCGGTTCTTGTTTTGTTCAAATTTTGTCTTTTATTGTTTTAGCTATAACTTTTTTCCACAGTGATTTGTGAGTGAATGCTATAGCACATATACTGTGGCCATAGTGAGAAATATCAGTTATGAAAGAGCTTTACAACGACATGTCTTCGGTCGTTATTGGAGCAGGGGATGTTTTGCCCATCCTATTTTTTAGATGTTTGACGACCTCCGTGTTGGTGTTTCAAACTTGTAACCAGAATTTTCCCTAAATGCATGCTGAGAGTACAATGTTCAAAATTGTTGTGAATAATAGAGAATTAAACTAAGACAAGTAAGATAAAAAATAGTTCCATATATATAACTAACGGAAATGCACAATCAAAAGTTGTAAACTATTTATTTTATTTATAACGTACAAGAAAAAAAATACAAGGACATGCATACTGTTGTACATGAGGAATAATTAAGAACAAACATTACTATAGCGAAAAACATAGCTCTATGCATATAAATATGCTAGCATATCCGAATGAGGCGAAATCGCACAACCAACTAGACCTAGAAGGTCTGTCTCTGGCTGTGCTGTGTTATACCAACTGTATTTTTGTAACTCGCGAACTGACGAAGGTGATCAATTATCAAGTATTTCTAAATCTAACAAATGTGTTGTTTACACAAATTAAAGACTACCTTGCATCCATCTCGTTCACCGTGCAACCGTTTATATTCAGGAAACAGTTCGTTTTTTATCATGTTATTCGTTTCTCTGATGTGTTTCAGCCTCTCCTTGTTAGGACTGACTGATTTTGTAGACGGTTTATGATAGAGGAAAGCATTGTTCAGTACCATGAAGTCGAAGTCTTGCAAGCACATTCGATAAGCCTAAAAACACATTTATTTTTTAGAGTAGTTTAATTTAATTCCTAATTTACTATAATATAATAAATGGATATCAAATACAATAAAAATATCATAGTCAAAAATCCAGTGGTAAAAAAATTATAACATGTTTTTTGAAATTATTTTTTAATAGGTAAAAACAGTCATATACAGTTGTATGAAAACATACATAAAACAAATAGATCTATGTTACGATTAATTACTACAAAACATTATAAATAGTAGCAAAAATAAATTGACAGTCAAAATTACAGTAATACTTAACTTATTAAACCAAAACCTAATGCAACAAACAAAAAAAACGCTATACTCAATAACAAAGTTAACAACCCGTTACGGGGCAAGCGGCGATCGAGTGGTGGACCTCTATTTACAGTCTTGGGTCCACAGACCACTGATCGCTTCCGCGCCACAAGGCACTGCAATGTTGCGCGGCACCCCCCCCCCCCCTCCCTCCACGTAATCAAGCGTAAGCCTCACCTTCAATCCCCCCCTCCCCCTTGGTGATTATGTAATATGTGGATCAAATTCACATTCTACAAATTCATTATTATTATTTTATTTATAGTACATGAGTGTGAGAGCAGTGTACCATAAATATATATTTGGAAATGCTGTCTTGGGGGAGGGGGAGGGGGGAGGGGGGGGGGGGGGAACTGTAATTTCTAGCGTTAACTCAACTTTCGTTTCACAAACGATACAACGCTGTAAATATTAAATTTTCGAACGTGCGTCGCGCGATACCAAACGCGCGACGTCGCAAATTTTAATATTTTTTCTGTCATACATTTCTTTAACGAAATTTATTTAAATATTATTTGTGCAGCTTGTAGTATTATTAATAATAATAACAATAATAAAACTCTTTATTGACCACAACAGGTATAAACGGCGGGCTTATTGCCATAAACGTTAATATCCTTCAGCCAACCAGCAGGTAGTAATTACGTTTGTTTGTGGCAAAACATTTTTTCATTTTCCATTGACTCTCAAAGAAAACGACATAATACATAATATATACATGAAAGCAAATACGTAGAATATATACATAATATATAAAATACATAATAATATGAATGCTACATAATATCCATATTATACATATACATAATATAAAATATACCTAGGATCTACGCTTGTATATGAAATATTAAAACCAAAATTTTACTTTGTGATTCCGGTCCAACAATGCATCTGTATACCAAACTTCAAGTCTCTGAGTCCAATATTTCGATATTGAAGTATGACTAGCGGGCCCTCTGGTGGACCGATTTCAACCACAATCTTTCCAACTCTTGCCATGACCAAATGATGCCTGCATGCGAAATTTAAGCACAATCGGGTGAAGCGTTTGGACGCTATCGTGCAAGAATACACAGAGAGACACGCACAGAGACAAACAGACACACAGACATACACACACGCAGAGACTTCAGTCTGGAAATTATCTTGATAGGAAATTCGAAATGTATATTACCGTCTTTGTCTCGATTTTTTTAGTGCGCTCACAATACTTTTCGTAAAAGGAAACGTACAGATGATAAACGGGAATATGCGAAAAGGTAGTTCAATAACATACCAAGGACATCTTGTCTTGCATTCCTTCCCAAGAATGCCTCTCTTCAAAACGCGGATCGTCCTTAGTGCAAATAAACGTTGGTTCCCAATTGTCGAACTTTCCCACTCGTTTCGCTATAGCGTGCACTTCCATGGCTATAAAGAAATAACACTTATTCAGCCGATACAATGTCACGGAAGCCACATATATGTATTAGTACAGGCGCCAGCAGTGACTGAGTATGAGGTTTGACTGTTGAATCTGTTAGAACTTGTGGGAAATCTCTGATGTCGTGCGTTATCGATATGATTAGAGCTCAGCGTTGTGAAGTCTTGTTCCCTCGGCGTACATACGGTAGGATAAACACAGTATTAAATGCTTAAACCATTATATTATTTTTTTAAAGAAACTAATAGATAAAGATGGCTTACCATCGATAACGTCAAACGGGAGTGATAAATAAGCTAAATATACGCGCATATATATATCGGTAAATCTGATGTTAGGTAGGGGATTTTTTCGTGTGAATTAATATTTGCATTTGTGAAAGGCGCTTTTTCCATACATTAAATAATTATTTGCAACGTAAGAAAGACACATTTAAAAATGAAATTAACATTTCTTTGAAAGCTATTAATCATCAGGATTGTGTCGTTGATATTACATCATATTGAGATGTCAACCACAACGGGCGAACCCGTCACCGCAGGACGTTTTAACGATTCATCGTTCTATCGACCGTGCAGTGAGCGTAGAAGACTTTGGACATTACAAATCCGACGTCTAGATACGCCACAACCCGCAAGAGACCAACGCCTTTACCGCGAGATAGCCAGTAATGTTACCTGGCGGGCCGACACTCGCGCCCTTGCTTCCAATTGTGACCGGATTTCTCCGGTCTCTCGATTGGTTCCGAGTTCGAGGTCGCTTGCGTGGTCCTCTCCCTTACGAAGCGGTGAAACGGTGTACACCGAATCTATCGCGGACCAAGGCGTCATTTGCCCGACTCTGAACCGGGATCGGATGGCCAATGGTCATTTCAAGAGCAGTCGCCGTAAGGTAGGCAACCACCCCCTCTCTATAGGAAACAATACAGTTCCCAGACTCCCCCGACTGTTAGTCGGAGAGCACAATCGATTGGCTTGCGCCGCTCGGTGCGCAGACCGTCCAGGAGCGCCAGAGGTTTGATTCCCAGGGGAGACTGGTTGACCCAGTGTCCTACCCAGGTTCGCACCCCATGCGTGGAGGCCATCGGATGGGTGTTGACCCGTGAGTGTGACCGACTCTGAACACATGGGTCATCGTGGCTACCTCATCATGGGCCCGTTAGCTCCCATTCATATTACATCAATTGAATATTCCGAATTCTGAATTCTGATCCTGAATTCAGATCCGTATTATCTAATGTACTCACTTGGTGCTTCGCCAGTTGAGAGCCATTCGTCACGCATCGGTGTTAAATGGCATGTCCTACAAAGGTCGTCCTGAAATGGTGATGCCTTTTTGCTCTTGTACAGTTTTAAAAGCTCGTTTTTGTTGGCGGGCCACTGGAGAGAATGCAAATTAACTTAAAACAATTAATTGTCATTAAAAATCTATTTTATTTATTTATTTATTTCATATTACATATATTTTCTAAGGTTAATAAATAAGGAGAACCATTACTTCTAATTAAATAAAACGACAAGTTGATTCGTCTCATATCACACAACTAACTAGGCTTACGTCTTTGCCTTGTTATCATTTGTTAAATTATTAGTTTATATAATAAATCCGTCTTTTATAAAAAAACAATGTATTATCAATGTATTTATAGATGGCCAAATAAATATCTATTAGCACCTACCGCGCAGAAGGGTTGTACACCCTTATTTCGTGATTATGTTGTCTCTATTATAAAGTCTAAAAGCAGTCTATATCTGGTAGCCATGTAACTCTTCTTTCGCTCGCGATTTCGAAGACTTTTCATTGCAATTTTAAAGATGTTTGCTCAGACTTGGCTTCTAAATCGAAGAAGGGATGAGGCAGATTATCGTAAGTAATCGTTAATGTAAATCTATATTTTTCCCTAAAAATCCATGGTCGATTTATTTGGTAGGTTATGATAAATCGTCCCGTATATTTTTTGGCTTCGGCGCTCTTAAATTTAGACTTAAATTTAGAGTCATTGGGGATTTTCTAATACTTTTTACTTTTCGGCAAGCAATTTATAGATTTTTTTCGTTTTTTTCAAAGGCCCCCTTATCCGCCTCGTTGGCTCGCTTAGCTGGCGTATTTTCCCTGTTGCTGTTTGACATGGTTGCGTTGGAATGTAAAACAAGCGAAAACGGGTGACGGTGGGCGGGCGAGTGAGCAAGCAGTCAAAATTAAGAACGGAACGACCGACAAGAAGGAACAAATTAAGATTTAAGACCCGTTCCTAGTTTTGATGAATCGGAATACTAACAAAATAACGAACGCGTTTAAGTTTAAGCGTGCGAGAAACGGAATAGGGGTCTATAATGGCTTAGATTAAGAACTTAGTTGCGATTTTATCTGAATATTAAAATGTACCTTTGCGTCTTTAGTAATTTCGAATATATTAACTGGGAAAACCCTCCGAGCAAGGCTGTCCAATGGCGGCTTATTCCGCGCTATCATCTGCAAAAATTGCGGCCCAATGTTATGACTGGGATACAGCTCTATGTCCGCCGGTAGGATGTAGTAAGTCGGGGCTGTCTCAATAGCTATATTCCTTCCAACGTTGATCGGGTACATTAGATTGTTCTTTTTCCTGTATGTGGTTTGTCCCGAATAGTACGGCGCTGGCAACTTGCAGTTGTACGGCTTCTTGAATATTTCTGACGATTTGGGAATCTGAAATACAATAAAATAGAATTAGCTGTGGTATCTGACGGTTACGCACAGCTTGACCCCGATGATCTGATTGTTATCTTGCGTCGGCTCAACTCACGGTTCAGCTCCTATCCGGAAGCCTCCTCGAAGATAAAATAACCCGGAAAGGACCCTGTGAACCCTGGTTATGGCTGTAAGCCCATTGGTTGACATCAAAAATCGGTTGTTCCAACCTGGAGGAACACCTCGGGCGATACTGAGCGGTTTGAGCATCGTGCGGCGTTTGCCAATCGACTATGCACTCCGGCGAATTACCCGGAGGGGGGTTCTGAAAAAGTACGTTTCTTAAGCAGCGGGGTGGTTTTTACCCTGATGTCATACCTTTGAAAAGATCAATTGGCCACGCGATCACGTGTGAGCTTGGCTGAAAAAGGGCGCCATGGTCCGCTATAAATTGTGAATTACCGCTAACACTAGGTAGAGCCCTCGCAAGCGATTTCGAATCAGTGACCAGACTGGAGAACGCAGAAACCCGTCCAAATCCGGCATTAAGGTAGCGAGCTCGGCCCGCTCGATCCTCTTCCTAGTGATATGCGGTAAGGGGTTGGACTTTTACTGGTTGTCGGAGGAGTTAGACGGCAGACTGTCCTTGGTCCGCTAAAGTCTCTTACGTTCACTCCATGAGATAAAGTACGACCTAATGCCTTTAAAACTCCCTGAGGTGACTGGTTCGCTCTCTGCGTTTCACCCCCCAGTTGTTTGTTTCCTTTAGTTAGGGGATTAATGGTTCCCTATTGCTTGGCAAAGCGAGCAAAGTCAGCTTGTTTGGTAGTTAGTCCAAACCATGGTTCCCCTCCCATCCTCGGGCCTCCTCGAAGAGGTGTGAAAACCCCGGTGACATAGGACGCCATGGGCTGTAACTACATGTGTAATAGGTGGCAATAGATCAGCAATGGCCGCAGTGTTACAAGGCTCATAAAGACCATAGACGCCCCACACACCAAATTAAAAAAAAATAACTAACACTGGGATCTTTTGCGCAAGTGGAAAGCATAACTTTCAAAACTGGCACCAAAAGAGCCCCACTGGCTTACCATTGCACTCGCTGTTTGAGGTATGAATCTGCTGGACAGTTACTTGAATTACGTCCCGAGTTACGTTAAGTCTTTGGGACTTATCACATGGCGTTAATACGACAACGATCGTTATAACACCTTGAGATGGCGGTGTCGCCCATAGCAACGACAAACTCAAACGGTTAGATCCCATTCGGAGTGCCGGTGTAAGAAGAGACACAAATTGCGCGCCTCTTTTTAAAAAATACACAGGTTTAACCATTCATCCAATTGAGATAAAATTTGGCATGCAGTCATCATTCGGTCATGGCAAGAGTTGAGAAATGTTTTAAATTTATGTTTTTAAATCGGTTCACCAGAGGGCGCGCTAGTCAAACTTCAATCTCGAAATATAGGACTTAAAGACTTGAAATTCGGTACGCAGTTGCATTGTTCGGCCGAAACCACGTTATATTTTTTTGTTGCAATATCTCATACAAGCGATACACATTAAGGAAAATACTACATCATATTGGAGAAATATCATTTTACACCACACCGAAAATACTACAAATATGTGGGGGAGGGGGTTGGTGCGTGGGGGGGGGGAGGGGAGGGTAGTCTTCTGGCCGGGAAAATCTTGGGGTGACGTAACCGATTTTTTCTATAATCTTACCTTCTCGGGTGTATGATCAGTAGGAAAGTAGATATGAAAAGAGACGAATTGCTTGACCTGAGGGGTGTTGGTGCAATCTCGGAGGTATCGTATGCTGTTAACGGCTACTTGGAAATCTGAACCTGGAGCGAATACGGCGACGCTCACTGGCCCATTCCAACTGTAAAATAGAATAATTTGTGTTAATTTTGCAAAAAAAAAAAAATGTTTTTTTTTTGTATTTTATAATTTAAAAAACCTGTCAAATAAAAGTTGGACAATCGTTTAAGCGCGCTGCGCCATCTAGTGCTAGGTAAAATATCGCTAATAAACAATATTACCGCTATTTTACCTAGGTACCATTTTTATGGTATATTTTTAATGAATTTCCAAAAAACATATATTTTTTTTTCAAACAATTCTTTGTTTGTTCTTTTTCCCGCAATTCCTTATTAAAAGTTGCTTACTTGCTTGTACTAAGTCACCCCTTCAAGAATGCCTGTTAAAAAAACTCACCCTAAGTAATAACAATGTGTAATAGGTAATAATAAATAATAATAATAATTAGTAATGATAAGTATATAATAGGCCCGATTGCGTTTCTTCGTGAACTAAAATAGGAACTTAGTTCAACGGAAAGAGACAGATCAATACGTTAGAATAGAATATAAAATGAACTGTAGTCGATTTTCCCACACCAAAACTACCTTTCGTATTTATATATGCCCGAATAAGTTTGAATACAGTTCCTGCGGTGTTCGATTAAGCTGATTTACATTCGGTGGGTAGTTTTAATGTGAATAATACACACCATTTTACCAACAAAAAAAAACGACTAGCAGGATGTCACGATGATACTTTTAACGGGCTATCATAATTGAATGCGTATACAAAATGTTGTGTCTGTGCTGTTGAACGTTGATTAGTTCCCCCGTTGGAAGCCAGCCTGGGTGCCGCAGTCCTGTCTTGATAAAACTTAGAATGGGCTGTCGTAATTGAATGCATTACAAAATGTCGTATCCGTGGTGTTGACCGCTATGCAGTCCCCTCGTCGGTAGCTAACCCTGGGTATAGCAGCCATGTCATGGTGAAACTTAGAACGGACTATCATAACAGAATGAGTATACAAAATTGACCGTTGAGGAGTCCCCTCGTCGGGAGCCAACCCAGGATGTAGATTCAGGTCATGCTTACCATTAAAAAAAACCATTTTCATCGGAATTGAATCAACATTGATCAATCATTTGAAAATATTGAAGGAGTTCCCTCAATTCCTCATGGATCCCATCATCAGAACAGGATTTTTTTTTATAAAAATGGACTAATCTGCGAGTATACCTGTCCTATCAAATAAAATAAAAAAACAAATCGGTTCATAAATGGAAAAGTTCTATCGTAACAAAAATATATGCAATAGAATTGATAATCTCCTCCTTTTTTGAAGTCGGTTAAAAAGTGACAACCGTTCATTTCATATTTCGCTCTGTCTCATTGACATGAACTAATTTCCAGTTATAGTTCAAAAGAAACGTAATCAAGCCCAATAAATACTTAAATAGAATGAATTTTCAAATGTGTACATAAAAAAATATATTATTGAAATATTGTCATAAATGAGGAGTCGGCGAACAAAACGATCTATATCGGTCTTGTACCCAAAAATGTTTTTTTTAATCGGTACGCGTTGGGCAGTTCTATGGATTGGTAAAACTATTTACTACCAAAACGACATATATAGAAACCTTAGGAAAACGAGGCAGAAATCACAAATTTCGTTCAAAACGATCTATCACTAGTTGAAAATGGTTGATTATTTGAAATTAAAATGAATTTCTTTCGAAATGACCTAAATCCTCTACTAAATCATAGCCCGTAAAAATTATTTCTTTCAAAACCGTCTAAATATATTTTTTGGCACCTTTTCTTGTTTTTGTTGTGGTATCCCTAATTTATATATGGCAACATTCACTTTTGAGCATAGCTTCGGTAAAGTGAGTTACTGTGCAAATTGGTTTGGTGTAAATGGTGAAAACAATGTTATCTGGTACGGTTGCGGCACTCCGGTTTTAACGAAGACATATTCATATACCTCTTAGAAGACATATTCATATACACTATTTATATACCAAGAGGTATATAAATAGTGTATATGAATAGAGGTACCTCAAAGATAAGGCGTTTTACTCACTGGAGGAATATTACTCCTGTGAAGTCTAAAATGCTTTGGTGGCTAAAGTGTTTATTGATTTCTTTGCATTTTGTCTTGTATTTCTTCTTTTTACATTATTCTTGTATTTTTTATTGTCTTTCTTTTTTGTTTATTGTTATTTTTTCTTTACGATAAAAAAATTGTTTGTTTGCTAATATGTATGGATGTTTGCCAATCTGTATCTGACTTGTATACCAGTATACTAATAAAATGAATATGAATATGAATATGAATATATTTCTTATTTTTTTAGTTTTTTTCACATATTCATTAATTGCGTATTTAATAGATTTAGATTAACGATGTAGAAATGTAAAATTGAAAAAAATGCCTAAATGTTTGAATTTTCTGTTTTTATAACACCAGTAGCATTGATTGCTACGGTATATTTTATGAATGCAGTTGTGATCAAAACGATCTAAATATTCCGCTTTCAATCAAAACGATCTAAACGAGAAAAAAATATTATGTCCCATTCTTGCAATGAATATACAATCTTATACAAATTGGCAAAGGTATCAACTTAAAAAACCAAATATACAAATAAACAAATGGAAGTATGCTATTTAGTTTTTTGCCTCTCGTGGAAAATTAAGTTCAACGCTTTTAGATCGTTTTGTTCGCCGACTTCTCAAATGTGTTTTCCGTCTCTCTTCTCCCGTCTTATGTTATTAACATTAAATTGTTATTAACAATTTAAGGCGATTTTTTTGCTGTTTAGGAATTTCTGTGTGGCTTAACTGTCATACTTACTTAGCGACAAGTGGTATGACGTTATCCAGAAACGTGTAGTCTGCGTGAGTCGTAAAAGTGACCGAACTGCGGCAGCCGACAGATCCGTGGTCCGCCTTCGCGAAGTAGTCCAAAGATCTGTATCGACCTCTATGGCGGTGACCTTGTTGCTGCATTCTGTTGTTACATTTTATTAAATTCAACAGGGACTGTCTTGTCTCCTGGCTTAGGACTTTCGGATCTGTGGGCAAACGATCTTTTGGTTACTAATATCTCCGTGCAGCTTGGGTTTGATAGCCTGTATACCATCCGGAGCCAGCCCTTTAAGAGGGTCTTAACCTGGCAGGGTCGCTGTAAGCTGTGCCTGCGGCTAGCTAATGGGCCCTGTTGCAATATGGCCACTAAGACCCAGTTGTATACGGTCGGCCAAATGCACGAGTCAACACCCCTTTGGCGGCCTCCACGCAGAAGTGGGAGCCTGAGTAGGACGCTAGCTTGCGGACCAGTCTCCCCTAGGAGTCAACCTTAGGGCCCTTCCGGACAATCGATTGTGCATTCCGACTAACAGCCGGGGGAGTCTGGAAAGAGTAATGTTTCCTATAGAGTGAGGGTGGTTGTTAAGCATGGCAACTGCTCTTGAAACGACCATTCGGCCACCCGATCCCGGATGAATAAGCCGGACAAAGGATGCCGTGGTCCGCAATAGATTCGGTAGACACCGTATTACCGCTTCATAAGGAAGAGGACGCGCAAGCGATCTCGATCCTGTAACCAGTCAGGAGGCAGGAGGTATCCTGAAGGTTGATTCCAGAAGGAGATACCCTTCCAAACTGGTAGTCTGGGGAAGAGGCTGCTCGCTGTTTACCTTTTCCTGTGCCTCGCCGTAAGGCGTTTTCCTCTGTCAGTCAGGTGGCGTAACTAGACTGTGGATTGTTTTTCGTCTTAAGTCTTCTGCGCTCACCTCACGGGAGAGAACGATCTGATATCGTTAAAACTTCCTAAGGTGACGGGTTGGCCCGGTGCCTGCGACTGGTGCCTGTCGCTGGAATGTGGCGATCCGGGGGAACACCTCCGGGGAAAGTGATCGGTTTGCGTAAAGGGCTGCGTCAGGCCATCGCTCGCGCAATCCGGCGAATAACCAGGGAAGTCTGGAGACGTGCTTTTCCTAAGAAGCGAGGGTAGCTATATATCGACCTGGCGTCACCTATCCTTAGAAACGATCCGTTGGCCACCCGATCCCAAATGCGCTTGACGGACAATAGACGCCGCGGATCCGCGACAAATTCGATCGATAAATTACCACTAAGGGGTCTCCATTATGACGTTCGTGATGTTTTTAGCAACTTGTTGACCCCTCCCTCCTCCCCGGTGATACGTGGTAAGGTTTTAGACTAACACCCCCCCCCCCTTACCCAAAATCTCGTGTAGTTATTTGTTACAACGTATCTTTAAAATGTTCATAATATTATCTTTAAATACAGGTATAATCTAATTTAATATGAATGGCATAATTATGTATAATAAAGGAAAGGAAAACACATATAATTGTACTGGACAGTACTGGTACATGAATATATTTAATGGAGATTATCCTCGAACCACGGATTAACGAGACTTTCTTCAACACTAACAAGTGAATGATCATCTTGCAAGTCAGCTGTTGGCACTGTGCTTTGTTGAAGATCAACGTCGGTCTCATCAAGCCAATCGGTGTCATCATTTTCGCACACTACGCAGAGAATCTGTCTCCATTTAGCGATCGATCGTCGCGTGAGGATGCCTGAAAGACGAACATTGTGCATCTCTGGACTATTATTGCTCGGATCATTAGGTTGCTTGTGACATGAATTAACATGTGCCTTAACATTTTTCTTTGTACAGAAGTGCAGTCCACACAGCTGGCACGTCGTTCCCGCAAGCTGCTGACGATCCTTGTGACATTTCATGATTATTTCCGAACCCCCTCCCCCCCTTTCGAGCCTCACGTGATTAATAGACGATCCCTAACGTCAGGTAGAGGCCGCGCAAGCGACCTCTAATCTATGAGCGGACTGAAGGATGGAGAAATCTGTTAGTAAAGGCGCCCGCTAGGTGGCACTTCCCAGTGCCTAGCGATAAGGCTTCTGGCTCTTACTGGCTGATGGCGTACATCTGTAGATTGTGTTTGTCCTCAAAGTCATTGCGTTCACTCCATATAAAATCGTTATAACTCCCTAAAGTGGCGTGTTCGCCCGTAGCGATTGAAACCCCTCAATGTGGACGAACAGCATCTTAAACGATGTCCGTATTTAATTTCTTCCATTTTAATTACATACATTGTGCTCGATTGCGTTTCATTGTGAACTAAAATAGGAACTTAGTTCAACCGCACGAGACAGAGCAATAGGTTAGAACGGAATACGAAATAAACTATCGTCGATTTTCCCGCACCAAACCTACCTGTCGAACTTATAGACGCCCGAATAAGTTTGAACACATTTCGTACGGTGTTTGATACAGCTGCTTTATCTTCGGTGGGTAGTTTACGTACGAAAAAGTGATAACTGTTCATTTCGCATTCCACTCTGACATACTGCTCTGTCTCGTTCACATTAACTAATTTCAGATTTTAGTCCAAGAGATTCGCAATCGAGCCCATTTTCACTGTAATATATTGTCACAGAAATTATGTTTTTAAAAAATCAGAAAAAAAATGAGCACGTAATGAAGAGTGGCTTTAAGATCAAGCTTGTGTGAGGGACCACCCCTCACAAGACTCCAGGTTGTTCGGTGTGAGGTGGTGGTGTCAACTTTCGAGTTATCTCCGTAATGACAGGCGGTCTTGAATGAAGTAGAAGGCATTTATTGATCGAAGGTTTTATATTGCCAGTTATAACGCGCGAGGGTTGCGCGACGGAGGTTATATAAGTAGGAATAGTGGATGAGGATTGTGCGTGTGCTCCTAGTATCTTGTACTGGACACGGCTCGAGTCTGTTGGGATTACAGACTGATGCTTCGAGACTCAGGGAGAATGAGGAAAGGAAACCAAGGAGCCGGATCCGTTCAGCGACCTCGTAAAAGGGGTACCGGATATGCCGTCGCAACCTTGGGGCAAGGTGATCACTCGGGGAATGATAATTTGGTTGCTTTGTCGCCGGTTTATATATGCCGTGAAATGATGCAATCCGAAAATATTCCGAGTAAAAGTATTGTTTCATCGTGCTGATTCATAGCTACACGAGTCAAAATAATAGCCGAATTGTATCTGTGGCTTTCACTGGAAATCGATGCATTTGTTGATCGTATGTAATGGACTTAAGGTCCGTTACACTTGGTTGTTATGATAAAACAACCGCTCTATTTACACTAAAAAGGGTAACTTTTTATTAAAGTGTATTTGTTTTGCTTATATTTTTTTCTTATACTGTTTTTTTACAAATACTTAGAATGCTTAATTGCTACGTAAACGAACGTTTTGACGAGAAATCCTAAAATATCGCATAATTTAATTCTTTTTGATTTTCCGAAAAACAAAACAATATACCCAGGAAAGTTTGTTTTATATATAATATTACTAGCGACCCGCCCCTTCGGGCTTCGCAAGGGTGCAATTTATTAAACAAAGTGAAGAGTCCGCTTAGCAAGGAATTATGAATTATATTTGTTTTGTAACGTTTATTTATTTATAAGTTTCTAAGTATGCCACAAATGAGAAATATGAATATTGTAAAAATTACATAGAGTCGCAATTTTATCGTCAAACATAGATCGAAATTTGACCACAGCTTATAGATTCAAATTTGGGTAATTTTAACTGTCAGCGTCAAAATTTTAGTTTTAGTGACAGTTATTATGGAATGGTTTTATATAGAAATAGAAGTAAAAATAGCTATATTTATTGTCTGAATTGTGGTGGTATATTTATGGTGATAATTCGTAACATTACGTTTCTGACAATTCCCTGTTATCGTGACAGATTGATAAATTTACTTATTCACTAAATTATTAATTAATTTCTCATTATTTTTAACATTATTTCCCGTTTTTCAATTTTAAAGTTTTTTTCACTTTAACATCTTGACGCGGATATTGGATATCGCGTAATTTCTCAAATATTTCTGGTAAAATTCCATTGTCAAACATCATCATTTTTTTTTCGACAAATCATCAAAATTCTTAATGGTTTTTATATTACCTTTATAGAGAGACGAAATATTACCTTTCATAGAGAATCTAATAAAGATCACGATAGTATTTAAAATTTCTAAATAGGGTTCCGCATTTTCCCGTAAGACAACTATAAGTTAGAAATGCCGTTTTTTTTCACTTTTTCAAATTTCTCATTTTTGTTCATAATTATCTAATTGTTATACAAAATAGGATTTCAATATTCTATATACGATATTTCAATGTGATCATTGCACAGTTTGTCTTTTATGATTGCTATAGTAGTTCCATAGGTATACTACTTTTTGTCGAGCGCGGCGATATTGCAAAGAAATTCCAATAAATTGCCGCGGTCTGCCATGAAATTATGCCGCTACTCGAAGGATTAATTTTTTATTTTAATTTAAAAAAAACATCTATTGTCTAATACATATAACCATAAAATGCCCAACCTTACCTTTAGTTCCATTTGCTATTTCCACAAACGACAACACTAATAACATCCATACGAAGTGTGCTAATGACACAAGTTTCATGTTTTTTGGATCAGAGAAAAATGAGGTATTGAAGCAGCGGTTTATTTAACCGTAAAACCGTGTTTTCGCCGCTGCTGTCTTATTTTCGTAATGCGTTCATCTCGCTTTTATATGTAGATATTATATCAAAAGTCTACATTTCGTTATCTGGTTAATACCTGATAATCGTAATTGAGTTCGAGACAGTAAACCAAACCGTTCAAACCCAAGTAGATCAAACCTTTAACTCTTTATGTGAAACTAAACAAGATAGTACCTATTTTTTTTATTTTCACCTGAAATAAAAATGGTTTTGGATATTAGGAGATGTTTTTTTGTATTTGGGAATTGGTTTATTATATGAGGAGTCGGCGAACAACACGATCTAAATCGGTTTTGGATCCAAACATGTTTAATCGGTATATACGCCTTGGGTCGTTCTATCGATTGGTAAAACTATTTTTTATCAAAACGACCTAGAAACCTTAGAAAAATGAGGTAGAAATCACAAATTTCGTTCAAAACGATCTATGGCTAGTTGAAAATGCTGAGATAATTTGATATTTAAATTAATTTCTTTTAAAATAATCTAAAACTTCTACTACATAATAGCCCGTAGAAATGTTTTCTTTCAAAACGGCCTAAATATATTTTGGTATATTTTGGTATATATATATATATATATATATATATATATATATATATATATATATATATATATATATATATATATATATATATATATATATATATATATATATATATATATATATATATATATATATATATATATATATATATATATATATATATATATATATATATATATATATATATATATATATATATATATATATATATATATATATATTTATATAGTTAATATTTGATTGGTTTTTTGTAAAATCTTTTTTTAAAGAATTCGTTTAAAGGATGACACTTTGATGAAAAAATTAAAATAATAAAAGCCACTTACATAGCTGGAAGGTTTTAGTCCAGTCCAGTCTGTTTTACAGTCCAGTCCGTGAAAACCTTCCAGCTATGTAAGTGGCTTTTATTATTTTAATTTTTTCATCAAAGTGTCATCCTTTAAACGAATTCTTTAAAAAAATATATATTTATATATATATATATATATATATATATATATATATATATATATATATATATATATATATATATATATATATATATATATATATATATATATATATATATATATATATATATATATATATATATATATTATATATATATATATATATATATATATATGGTTGGGATTTTTACCCGGTTTGCATAAACTCAATTAACTTGTGAATTTATGCGACCCCCTTTATGCTGGGCAATTACCCCCTTCGATTATCTTCAATGGTTTTCACCTTGGACTGTATTCAAATGGTAATCACTCACCAGCTAGGTTGGTTTTTCTTTCAGGGGTGGTCGTCTCGAACGAGTGGTGGATTCCGACCTCACAAGGAAATTATTTTAGCGAGAGGCTTCAGTAATAGAACCTCACTTTCCTTAGGTCACGCAGGATAAGCTTCCGTCGAAAGTAAACACTTTATTCGCGAGACTCTCTTTTATTCGGTAACACTTATCTTTACTTTTACATTGAGTTCCGTGTACTTATAATTTACAATAAGTCCCGGTGCTTGGATCGCGGCACGTTCGCGCTGACCCTTTGCTGATTTAAAACTGAAGCTTTCGATCTTTCCTGTCGTCGATCGCCTTACATTTTTTTTAAGATAGCGACCGCCTTTACCGTTCATTGGTCTAGCTCCTTCCTGAAATTTCTAAACACACCCCCCATAACTACACCGCACACGTATTATCCAATCACGAAACAGGGCGCATAAACCGATACAACCCCGTTTGAAAGAGACATCGCATCATGCTTCCTCGCTTGCACGCTAGAGCGAGAAGCGAATACAATAGTTGTCTCTGTCTTACATTTAAACATTTTATAGACATATTATTTGCTACAGATTCTCGTCGCAAACGCCACCTTTCACGAGTACACATTGTCTTATACATAGGTTAGTTTCAGATCATTAGTAACAAGTTAATATTAATGTTAGATCGTTAATTATGCTAATTAAGTTGTCTCTCCTAGCGCTTTACTTTACATTAAACGAAATACTATATGCTATGCTTAAATTAATTAATCATGCAATTTTCTTTACATTTTAAGCTATATTATTTCTAGGGTTAATTGTGGGATTTGGAGTATGTACGATTTTTTGTAACGTCCACAGTTTTTATTTCGTAGTCTTTGCCCGTCGCCTCGCACGTGAAGTTATCGTTACCATATGTTGCTAAGGATTCTTTCTCACGATTTAGTTTGAATGGATGCGGTGGTCGGTCGCGGGAGTGTCGCCTTTCAGGGTTGGCAGCTCGTTTATTTTATAGCCCATTGTGTCCTTCCCTTTGAGTTATCAGCTATTCTTCAAGGAATCTCAAATCCTCGGCGTCCGTGACTAATTATGTTTCCTACCCCTTGTAAGAAGGTCTCGCTTTTGGGAAGATTTATCGACGTTGGCATCCGCTCTTGTGCCTTTCGGCCTGCGCCCGCCGATCTGTCGAATATTCTGAACCAATATATATATATATATATATATATATATATATATATATATATATATATATATATATATATATATATATATATATATATATATATATATATATATATATATATATATATATATATATATATATATATATATATATATATATATATATATATATATATATATATATATATATATATATATATATATATATATATATAGTTATATTTGATAAGTTTTGTAAAGAAATCCGTTAATAGGATGATGTTTTTATTTAAAATAAAATTAGTAAAAGCTACTTAAAAAGTAGCGAAGGAAATCCCAGCTTGTATTGGGAAATGCTTATGTTTGAATGAGATATACTTACGGATGTGCACGACTTTCGACGGTGCAATGTAAGTTTAAAGGTCCTTTTGCAGTCGACTAACGATCACTATTCATCCATATATCTCATAAATAGGGCTTATCCTTATGCAACACAAAATGCCTTTAATTGAGACGAATTAACCCCTTGAGTATGATACGACCAAATCTGGTTCTGAAACAATTATCCGTTGAGTATGATACGACCAGATCTGGTTCCGCGTTTTTTTTCACTTCTTTGACGTTCTCATATTTATTCATAATTATCTAATTGTTTTACAAAATGATATTTCATTATTCTATATTCGAAATTTCAATGCAATCATTATGCAGTTGTTCTTTTTATGATTGGTGTAATAGTTTCGTAGTTATAGTACTTTAAGGTCGATGTCGCCGAAAATCCTGCAAAAGAGACAGATGCATCCATGAAAATACCCATTTACTCCAAGGGTTAAGCGAAAAAATAAAAAAAATAAACTATTGATCACTTCGGCAAAGCCGTTTTCTAAATGAAAGTGACATTACGAAATAATTCAAATTTCGAATGCCACCAACATTTAAAATATGATACAATTGGCTGAGTTTGTTATCAACGAGCCATTAAATCGAAATAAAAATAAAAAAACCTCCATATGCTCAATGAAATGAAAGAAGAAACTTCAATCCTTATTTCTGGCAGAGGAGTTTATAATAAAGATTGTATAATGTTATCAAAATAGGGTAAACCTATATAAAATTGTATAATATAAAAAAAATGTAAAGAAATATTGTAGAAAACAGTATAATATTGTTATATTTGATAAGTTTTGTAAAGAAATCCGTTTATAGGATGATGTTTTTATTTAAAATAAAATTAGTAAAAGCTACTTAAAAAGTAGCGAAGTAAATCCCAGCTTGTATTGGGAAATGCTTATGTTTGAATGAGATATACTTACGGATGTGCACGACTTTCGACGGTGCAATGTAAGTTTAAAGGTCCTTTTGCAGTCGACTAACGATCACTATTCATCCATATATCTCATAAATAGGGCTTATCCTTATGCAACACAAAATGCCTTCAATTGAGACGAATTAAGCGAAAAAATAAAAAATTAAACTATTGATCACTTCGGCAAAGCCGTTTTCTAAATGAAAGTGACATTACGAAATAATTCAAATTTCGAATGCCACCAACATTTAAAATATGATACAATTGGCTGAGTTTGTTATCAACGAGCCATTAAATCGAAATAAAAATAAAAAAACCTCCATATGCTCAATGAAATGAAAGAAGAAACTTCAATCTTAATTTCTGGCAGAGGAGTTTATAATAAAGATTGTATAATGTTATCAAAATAGGGTAAACCTATATAAAATTGTATAATATAAAAAAATTGTAAAGAAATATTGTAGAAAACAGTATAATATTGTTATATTTGATAAGTTTTGTAAAGAAATCCGTTTATATGATGATGTTTTTATTTAAAATAAAATTAGTAAAAGCTACTTAAAAAGTAGCGAAGGAAATCCCAGCTTGTATTGGGAAATGCTTATGTTGCCGACGGCCTCGCACCCCTCAGGTGCGAGGCCGTCGGCGGTCGCCGACGTCGCCGACGCCTAGCGCCGCCACTGCTAGTACGCCAGCGCCAGCTGTCCCGAGCTGGCCTGTTGACTATAACCCGGCATTCTATGGCCAAAATACTGTCTGATCTGAAAGTATCAGCTTTTCCAAAACATGCTCTTTTTTGTCGCTGGCTCCCCACTATTCGTCACGTGGTCATTTGACTCAAGGCCTAAAAGGCGCTAGTGCCTTTTAGGCCTGCGGTCCACAGCACTCGTCAGCTTTTTATTTCTGCTTTAATCAACTTTTTATTTCTGTCTGCATAATCAGCGCATTTGATATCCCATTTAGCGGGGCGTTCTTTGATTTCTGAATTGAACTTTTCTGAATCAAACTCCATGGCACGCGCGCCCTGCGTAGTGTCTAGCGACTGACTGTAGCGGGAAGGGGCGCTTGCGGCTAACCCAGGGTTGGATTCAGGCCCTCAGAAAATTATTGTCTATGGAACTTAAAAATATACTACTTGCCTAAAATTATACTACGTTTCGTTTATTGCCGATTCTGTATTGAATTAAAACAAAATTGCATTCGTTTTTTGTTATCAAAATTGCATATATTAAATATATTTACAATTACAAATATTAGATACAATTACAATTACAAATATTTACAATTACATCTCCTCTTTCAACGCGTTTTTTCTTTGGTGTTGAAACACCAGCCTTTCCTTCGTCCTCGCTTTCACTCATCATTAAAAATTACGACCACAAAATATATTTAAAAAATTGTCAAAGCACTAGAAACAGCAATGTATACACACACACACTCTAATAATGTCCTTTATCTGACAAAAATGTTGAAATCTCTTTCAAATTTCGTCAAACTTCAAATATTCGTGCGAGCTAGCGGCTTGCAGTAATTCGTAGGAAGGTGGTACTCGAAAATATCGCTATGCCATATCAATTATCATTGCCCACACATCATTATCACGCACACGCATACATAAAATACACCCATACTACGACAAGAATAGTAAAACATTACGAGGGGAATTCCAGAGCATTTATCATTGCCCGATTCGATGTTTCCATACAGACAGAAATTTCTTTGTATAATAATAAAATAATATATCTTTCAAGTATAATAATAAAAAGCAAAATGACTCAACTAATAAAACAAGCCGGTCGACCTAAAGGCAAAATTATGGTATTTTCGTGTAGTATACTGGCATTACGATACTACATACTACACATTATGAAATTATGGTACAAATAGTATAATTATACTACGAAATCCAACCCTGGGCTAACCGCGCCGAGTGCGTGGATGCGGCGCGCCGCATCATTCAACCGGTGCGGCTCGCTGCAGCCCCAAGGCAACCGGAGCGGTTGATGGCTGGCCACAACTCAGTTCGTTGATAACATGCGGTTTCATATAAAAATCAAAGTGCGGCCTGCCGCAACAATACCGCATTAACAATACTACCCTCCTCAGTGGTTGCCGGGCCAGGAAAGAACAATGAAACAATCATCTCGACCACATTTTAAATGTCAACCCTTTGAGCAAGTAATATCGGGAACCGTATTGCACCATCAAAAGAAAAAGAAACAAAATAAAACACAAAAATATTCCACATGTGTATTTATTCGTTTATTTATTTATTGCAACACATGAAACATATCTCAGTAGAATTAATCTATCACAACATTCAATAATAAAAAAAACATACAATAGTTAAGCAAGACGTTATTGAAACATTTCACAAAGAAATAGGACAAAGTATAAACATTGGATTACGTAGGGCATGCGTGTGGTGTAAGCGAGCACTAATATTGCCGTAGAATTCATGCCTGACCCAAAAAAGTGTTGTAAGATAACACAATGATAACTGGTTGTTTTTCAAAAAATGATCTCAAGACCCCATTTCAACAAGTACTATTAATAAACTCGTTAGGTAATCTGTTGTAACCTGGTCGTGTATTTTCAAGAGAAGATGCCTAGCAACAATTTTAAATGGGGATGTGCGCTTTTTTTCCAACCTTTATACTCCGTACGGTAACGGCCTACCTTAATATCTAACAAACATTGGGTCCGATGGCGTTTCTTTCTGAACTAAAACTAAAATTAGTTCAAGCTAACAAGATAGGGCACTACGTGAGCGGAACATTAAACGAACGATCGCCTAAAACTACCTGTTAAACATATATTCGTCCGAATAAGTTTGAACACATTCGTGCTGTCTTAGATTCAGATGCAGTGGGTAGTTTTAATGCCAAAAAGTTACAACAGCTCATTTCACATTCCGCTCTAGCGTATTACGTGGCAGTACTCAGGCGGTCACCCATCCAAGTACTGACCACGCCCGATGCTGCATATGCATAATATGAGATCATCAAAAATTGTTATTTCAAGATCTTTTTGTTGCTTGACTGCTTCTTATTAGGCGTTTACCAGAGAATATTGTGTTGAGGTTGCGTGTCAAGATCCTTGTTGAAGCTATCCACTACTTAGACAATTGCGAAAAAATGTCAGCAAAGTAGCTGCTCTGCGATGTGATTAGGGTACACCTCGAAGAACGTACCATACAAGGTGAACAAAACTGGACCCAGCACTGACCGTTGGGTTTCTAATGATTCTTTACAGCTTAGGCTTGATGGCCTGTCTGTGTCTTCTAGATCAGCTCAACTCACGGTTCAGCTTCCATCCGGTAGCCTCCTCGAAGAGGGACTTAACCCGGAAGGACCGCTGTGAACTCTGACAGCGGCTGCAGCCTGCAGTCGAGAATATTTGGGGTCAGACGTGTGGATCCAGGGGAGTACCTCGGCCGGAAATAGGCAGTTTGCACAACGGGCTGTATCAACCTAGCTTGCATAATCGGGCGAATAACTAGGGGAGTCTGGAAACGTATATTTCTTCAGCAGCAGGGGTAGTTGTCGACCTGACGTCATATATCCTTAGAATCGATACGTTGGCCACCCGATCCCGAGTGATGACGGGCAAAAGACGCCACGGATCCACGACAAATTCCATCTGAATTACCACTAACTTTAGGTAGAGGCTCGAATCGGTGACCAAACTGTAAGACGGAGAAACTCGTCCAAATATGGTAGTAAGGACGCCAGGTTGGCCCACTGGGTGCACTTCCCAGTGTTTCGCAGTGAGGCATTGGACTCTTGCGGGTGGCTGGCATAGCTTGACTGTGGATCGTGACGTCCATAAACCCTTACGAGAGCCAATCACGGAAATGAACCTGACGACGGCACGTTTTCGACCCTCGAAATTTTGTTTGTAGGAGTTAGTGTATGCAGTAGTAGTAGTAGTAGTAGTAGATGGACTGGGGGGCTTGTTTCCAGCCCTTGATGTCACCTAGATCTGTAAGGTCTTTTGTAACTACCCACTGTGTGGTTAGGTCAATGGTCAGCTAGTAGCCCGGTACTTCTTACCAGTCCAAGTAGGTCATCGCTGGGTTCGAGAAAGGCTCGTCCCAGTAAACTGTGTCTTTTGGCGGCGAGCCCTGGACAGCGACCAACAATGTGTATGCTGTCTTCAGGTTCCTCGCCACATATTCGGCAATCCTTACTCTCAGTCAAGCCAAGGTTGAATAGATGAGCTCTAAGGGTCGTGTGTCCGGTGAGGAGACCGATAGCGGTTCTAAGGTTCTTCTTGCTCATGTCAAGTAGGGCCTTGGTTTTCTTCTGTTGTGGTTGCTCCATCGTGGCTTTTGCCTGGCGACATCCCTGACTCTGTTTCCAGGAAGCCCGATGTTCCTGCTCCAAGCAGTCCCTGATGATTTTCTTACCTGTAGCGAAGGGGACCCCTACAGCTGGCTCCACTGGGCAATCCAGTGTGCCCAGTTTTGCCAGTCTGTCGGCCTCTTCGTTTCCGGGTATACCTTGGTGACCCGGTATCCATATTAGGGTGATTTTGTTGGATTTTCCCAATTTGTTGAGCTCCTGCATGCATGCATACTAATAGCAACTTTTCCGCATATATTGGGTCCTTATCTATGTAATTGCTGTTTCTTCACACTGGCCACTTTGAACTTGTATAACTTGGGTTTGAGTTGGAATTTCGAGTTCAAATAAATTTTAATTCAAGGCCATGTTAATCTATTTAAAGAATCAGCTGTTTATTTGTCTTTCCCTCGTTTGTTTTTGCTCAAATATTTTCGTTTTTGCAACCATGGTAAAGTTGACAATTTGTATAATTTTCAAATATGAGATCCCGTGCCGATGTTTTCTATACAGCTTCCTGCAGTCTGGCTATACAGTTACCGTAAATGTGTACTGTTATGAACTGCAAACAATGATGGAGAAGCTCATGATTAAATAACCGAGCCTGGACAATCGCTCATAGCCACTGCTTCTGCATGACGACGTAATAACCACAGATTTCACTGCAAACAGTCGCAAAGTTGCAGGAGTTGCGTCTGAAGACTCTTGGTCACCCACCGCACTTTCTAAAACTTGCTCCAATAGAGTTTAATTTTTTTCAGAATATAGATAACTTTTTACAAGGGAAAAAAACAACTTTGAATAGTCGGTGAAAAACGCCTTCTACGATTTCATTCCTGTCCACGAAAGTTTTACAGCAGAGAAATTAAGCAACTTCCATTAAAATGACAAATCTGCATAGATAATAGGTGTCAATATTTCTATTAATTAAATATATATTTTTCATACAAAACTGTGGGCCCTAAATTTCATTTATAGAACAGGAACTTCATATGTAAGGACCCAATAATTACATAATTGCATAAATACGAATATAGGCGGCCGCAAATCGTCACAGCTGAAAACCGCCAATCGGCGGGAATGGCCATCCAAGGTGGTCATTACGTTCACTCTATGGTAGACAGAATAGCACGATCTCGTTATTAAAACCCCTGGAGTGGTGGGTTCGCCCGTAGTACCTAATCGACACCCCTCGATAATACCTGAGATACACAATGATACGGTGATATATTCAGATCACCTAGTTTCACAATAGTCACCTACTTTCACTTGAAAGTGAAAGTAGGTGACTATTGTGAAAGATACAATATTAAAAGATTTGATACAATATTTAAAAACTTATTTATAGTATCCATCTACTTTAGTAACCGTAAGAAAATGCATATAAACAGATTCGCAGAATAATGGGGGATTCTCCAGGATTGCTGATCCCATGATATTTTTCTGCACTTTCACCACACGCACTAGGGCCACGACAACAAATATTTATAGTTCCACTGTTACAGTAGTTGTGGATTGATAAAGGAAGAATGAAGATTAGCTAGAAGTGATATCGTTTAGACAGTGCTTTGGTGAGATACTGATAAGCTCCTAACATTTCGTATAAGCATTGATTATATATGGTATTAGACTGCTCAACTCCATAGTACGATTTGGCAACCTTTTGTCGTCGGCAAAATGCAGGTGGCGCTGATAGCAGACGGCGAATTTAATAGTAATTTATTTGGTCATCTATAATAACATTGATAATGAATGGTAGGCTGACTGCATAGCAGCAAAAATGCAGAAAGATTAAAATACCATATATTAGATTTAAACTTGAATCGCCTAATTATTATGTATTGTAACCTGTATACAAAATAAAAAATTGACATCTTATGTAAGTAAATAATATTAAAATAATAACAGCTATAATTTACAAATTTGTTTACTATTATTTTATTTTGAAATAGGATACGTGTTTAGAACGCCATCTATTGGAACAATGAAAGCCACATTTAGAACTTGCAACGTTTAACATATTAGCATTTTAGAAAGTCAAACAAATTTTATTCAACCCAGAATAAGGAACAATATCATTATAAAGAAGCGAATTTCTCTCGACGGAACCGTGCATCCACCACGAGAAACGACGAAGGAAGAAGCCATGCGTTATTATTTAGCGTTAAACGCACTGCGTTTCTAAGTAACATCCTATTTGCCAAAACGTAGTATGGCATTGAGCAACCTAATACCCTATATCAGGGCTGTCCAACATGTGACCCGCAACCTCACTTTTGGGGTCCGCGGAGCATTTGAAGAAATAAAGGACATTGAGGAAGTTTCAAATTTACCCCACATAAAATACATGACACAATTGCAGAAGAATTCGAAAATCGATTTAGCGAATTCGAAAATCGAAACAGACATTTCAGTTTTTACTCCCCCTTACAATTTCGGTTGAAAATGGAGGCAGAGCAGACATTCAACTGGAATTGTGTGATTTGAAATCAGATCCTTTTTACCAAGGAAGAACTAAAACTGGTTTGGCTTTTTCAAGTTGCTGCCAGAAGAACGATACCCCAACTTGCGAAACATAGGGCTTGCACTGGGATCAATGCTGACAAGAGCGTATCTTTGCGAAAGCAGCTTTTCCAACATGAAATTTATGAAGTCAAAATATACATGTTCCCTCTCTGATGTCAATTTTACCCAGTTGCTTCGTTTATCAACAGCAAATATTAAAGGAAATATTGATGCATTAGTTAGCAAAAACCAACCTCCTCAAATTTACCACATGTATTTATGTAAGTCGATATTTTAAAAAAAATTAAAATATGTAATACAAATGCGTTTTTTTTCATTTTATAACATACCTATTAAAACTCACTGATAAAGTTGCATTCGAAGTAGGTATTTTATAATGCGGCCCTCCAAACTGTATTTTTTTTAAAAGCGGCCCTTGGGGTACTTGTAGTTGGACAGCCCTGCCTTATATAATCAATGCTATAAGCAAGTGCATCCGTAGTCGTGTTGATAGCAGTTCTCCTCGTTGTTACCGAAGTTAAGCAGTGTTGGGCTCAGTCAACTCCGTAGGTTGGCTACTAACCATAGTTCTCACCCTATTTTGTCAAAACAACACAGGAAAAATAATAAAAGGAAGAAAAAAAAGTAAAAACGAATAAAAATTTGCCATATTGGCACAATCGCCAGCAACCAAGCTGCGTGGAATTGCCACAAATAAGAAGAAGAAGAAGGCTCAGTCAATACTTGGATGAAGTCCCTATTAAGTCTGTGATTTGGATGACCGCCGAGTGTTTGACTGCGTGATGCTATAAATGCCCACAGATGTTGCCGATAAGCAACAAGACAACAACAACAACAAGCACAAAAAGTAAGTAAGACATTACTAAACATAATCTCACCATAGTTTCAGCTATATCTTCATTCTTTTATGTACATAAAAATTAGTTTAAATATTATATCCAGCAAAAGTATAAAAAATAAAGAGTAATTTATTGAGGTACAAAATAAAGATTAAGCTCTGGTATACTTCTGATATAAATACCGGCTGTTACAAAGACTGTTTGCAGTTTTGTAACACTCTGTATCAGGATAAATAATCGAGGGACAAACTTATTCTTTTAAGATTAGGGTGTTGTAAACACGATTAAGGCACCTTACACTGTCTTCACAGTGTAATTCAAATGTATATTCACAATAGAAGCGTAAAAATGTAACAATTAAAAGTCATACACATACAAGCTTTTGCTTAACATTATTTCATAGTTTAGGAGTTTTCAGAAAATATCGTTTTTACAGAGGATATTTCCCTTAAAAAATTATACAAAAGTTGCAGAATGAAAAAGCGGACCGACTTGCAAAGATTCTTATACCTTCGATAAAAGCCTCGCAAGAAGCATCATTATGGCCACAAACATATATACAGGTGAGTTTTAATTAACCGGTACCCTTGAAGTGGGTGAATCAGTACCAGCAAATCAGAACATTCTGGTACTGATTCACGCTGGTATATATGGAGAGCGACCAAACTTCGAAAGAATTGTAAACTTGGGAAAATACGCCTCCATATTCCAAGCGGAGGTTTACCCCATTATTGAATGTGCGGATATCAACCTCCAAAAGGACTACGCCAACCACCGTATCTATATCCACTCGGATAGCAAAGCAGCTCTTATGGCACTAGCCTCGAATACCATTAATTCAAAGCTAGTGCAAAACTGCATATCACTACTGAATTCCCTGGGCGAAAAGAACAGGGTAATACTAAGATGGGTTCCCGGCCATGCAGGAATCGAGGGAAATGAAAAAGCCGACGAACTTGCTAGGACGGGAGCAAAGGGAACGTTATACTGCCCTGAACCTTGCTGTGGCGTACCAAAAAGCCTTGCAAACCTAATGCTCAAACAAATGTGTTTAGAACAATCCGTCAACCACTGGAACAACACGCCAGGGTTGAATCATTCCAAAGCGCTTATTAAGCCTTACGACCGTAAGACGGCCCGTGAGGCCCTATCGCTAAATAGGAACAATCTACGCATACTGGTAAGGGCGCTCACGGGGCATTGTGGCCTGAACAAACACATGTTCAACCTCAAGCTCAAAGACACAAAAATGTGCAGGTTCTGCCAAGGGGCAGAGGAAACTCCCCAGCACCTCATGTGCGAGTGTGGCCCGCTGATGCGTAAAAGATACAACCACCTGGGTGGTCACTACCTCCAACCTGAGGAGGTAAAATAATCTGGCGCCAAAAGCCTGCTGCGGTTCTTAAATGAAACGAGGCTTAGCGCAGAACTATAGTAGGTGGCGAGCACAATAGATCAGCAATGGTCGCAGTGTTACAAGGCTCATAAAGACCTTAGAAAAGCCCCACTCAACAAATAATAAAAAAAATTAATACTGATTCACGCACTTCAAGAGTGCCGGCTAATTAAATCACCTGTACAGAAAAAAATCAAAACTAAATTAAACTTATAATAATTCTAGATATTTATTGATTTAATTTAGTATTCGAATTAGGTATAGAAAACGGGAAAAAGTGGATTATATTTTCATTGACTTATTTCATTCACAGCTTCAAAAATTAAAAATGAACAATTTTCGATAGACGACAGGAAGGAGACAAGATAAAATATTATCTCATGATATGACTAGATTGAATTAGGCAATAGAGTCCGATCGAATTCGATTTAGTTTACGATTTTTGGCAATATTCGGTTATTAAGGGATTTTCAGTTTCGGCTGGAAAAAAGTCAGTTGTGTTACTTCAATTCAATTCAATTCAATTCTTTATTGAGAAATCACACAGTATTACAGTAATAATATTTTTTTTTAATGTATGCAGATTTACAACAAATAAAACCGGTTACGGATTTCAATAAAATTACATAAATTACGTTTTTTTTTTAAACTACTTAATAAAACTGATGTACCTTCAATTTATTTTTTTTCAATTTTAGAACTACATAAGAGTCGAGTATGCAGGGTGTGTGTGTATGTGTTTGTGGGAGTGGTTGAGCGTGTAAGTGTGGAGTGTGAGCGGGTATGATATTAGTAATGGCGTATATAAAATATAATAATAATAATAATAATAATCAATAAAAATAGCTAAACACCAAGTCAGCTTATTGTATCGGTTAGGGTTTGATTTACGGAGTATTTGTAAGTGATTATGGAATTATTAAACATATCAATGCCATTTAAATGGGTATTATAAAGCTCACAGCAGCGTGTGAGTACTCCATTCCTTGATGCATTCGTTTTAAAACGTGGCAATCGAAACAGATCAAATTGGCGTGTGGTCCTCTATGGGGCGTTAATATTGATCGCTCCCACCAGGTCAGGTTACCCCAAGACTTTCCGACCCCCCCCCCCCCCAAAGTAGAACCCCCACCCCCCCCCCCCCCCACCCCCGCGCGCCAACTCAATGCCAATATGTAGTATTTTCCATAGTATTAAAATGGTATTTTCCCAAAATTATGTTGTATTTTCTTTAATATGACGGACTCTAAATATTATTTGTGTCGCTTGTATACGAGATATTCCAACCATGTGTACGTGATATTCCATATGTGTACGAGATATTCCATATGTGTAACGTATGTATACGAGATATTCGCTTGTATACGAGATATTCCAATCACAATGTGATTCCGGTCTAACACTGCAACAGTGTACCAAATTTCAAGTCTTTAAGTCCAATTCGAGGTTGAAGTATGACTAGTGCGCCCTCTGGTGGACCAATTTCAACCACAATCTTTTCAGTTATAACTGTATGATACCTACATGCTGAATTTCAGCTCAATATAATGAAGCGTTTTGGCGCTATTGTGGAGGAATACACACACACACAAACAGACTTCAGTCTGGAAATGGTCTTAATCGCCTCTGAGGGATGTCAAAATGTATATATATCCATCTTCATCTCAAAAAGAAAATGCATGTTCACATTACTTTACCTCCTCATCAAATGGTAGGCCGGTAAAGTGATAGGTTTAAAGAAGTAGGCTTTTAACCCCTCTTATCGCGGGGTAAAAATTCAGCCATCACTTCTGCGTGTGATAGTTTATATTGGACTTCATATCCAATATTGGATCGCTCACATTCCGCCGCGGGTAGGTTGCATCCAATGATGGACGGTCACATCAGTCGGATTAAAGGCATATTAATCAAATATAGTAGATAATTAGGAAAATGGGTTGTAAAATAAAAAATGTTGTAAAATTAAACATGGCAGCTGTTACAGTCCCAGTCACAAACAATTTACCGAAGCCTGGGTCGGTTACAATGTAGCTATATATATATAAATAAATACAAACGGAGCTGCCATGGAATTCACCGACCGGAGTCGGGCCCATCATAATACTATTTTTTTTTTTTACACTTCTGGGGGGTGAGCAGTGGATTCCGGACTTACGAACCGGCTGTGGTAGGTTTAGGTTTACTGTTGTTTATTTTTCCGTAAATTTTTAATTATATTAGTAAAATATTTAGTAAATATTTATAACCTATCTAATTTTGTACTTTTATTATAACATGTGTTTTTTAAAAAATGTATTGTTGAATGTCTATGCAATCATGTTGTAAAAATAAATATTGTACGCCTAAAAGCCAGGTTGTCCAGCACTGAATAAATTGTAAAACTCCATGTTACTTCACCACAATCACAATAAAATAAATTGAATTGAATTGAATGCCAGCATAATAAATGTTCACTTGCAATGTAAACTTGTGTTTTTTATGTTAGGTGAATATAACGTGTACTTCTTCATTTACAGCCGAAAATGGATGAAATGCCAAATTTCAGTTTCGGCAGATAAAATAAAAGGGTATTCGGTCGGACTCTATTTTGCAATGAAAATGTAATCCAATATTTCGCCTGTCCGAACAGAGCGGAAAGTATAAGACAATTCTTCATTTATACTAATAATTATCATTCGAAATTCTACATCTGTCCTTGTTTAGCACTACATTGTAGTGTGCCTGGTAGAATTTCAAAATGCGCTCCGCTCCGCCTCCCCACCTACCATTAACCTACCACTTCCAACCCATAGACCAACAGCGAACGACAACTGGCAGCACTTCAGTCTACCCTGGGCAACGGTGGTTGTAAAGGTGGGTTCGCGCATCAACTCAGATCCGCGCATCTGCAACTGCGCAAATGGAGACGGTACGCGCGTAATTGCAAGAGAAGTAGCTAGAACTAGTAGCTAGAACGGCTTAGTAGCTACAAGCCGTTCTAGCTACAATTTGCCAGGTACAAATTGCCATTGCCAGGTACATATTGTACAAACATTGAAAATTTGATGAAGATTTTCGCATGATATTTGTTCACGCCAGTGAGGTTTGTGTGAGCATTAGCGTAATTTTCCGTCTCCTAATCCCTTGTCTAATCGAAGAAAATCCCTTTTATAAATTCTTCCGCTCCAATCAAATATTGTCGGTACCTATTTAAACATGCCGCGACGCCGCGCCGATCTGAATCGCCCAGCGCTCAGGATCGCCCCGTCTGAACGACGGGTAGGATATATGTTGACTTTGGCTGGGCGCATGGTCGAATAAATTCGCTCCGCAACAAAAGATGAGATAATCGTTTTTTCTCGCCGCAAACCGCCGCATCGCATCACACGAACTTATGTGTTGATTAGCCTGCATCGCGATTCGTGAAAAACTTCAGTGAGTGACAGTTAAACGAGAAGCAGAGGTGTGCATTCCTGCAGCACAGACGGAACCAACAAAACCGTAAGTACCGACATCCTATCTTTCCGCTTTAAATATCCGCTCCTGGGTACTAAGGTACACCAGCTGGTCCTTCAAGCTAGTAAACTCACACGGATCTCATGGCAAATTCATAAACCGCCTAGAGTGCTCTTCTGATTAACGAGACCAGACCTCTAGGTACCCGCATCATCAATATTTTTATAATATTTTATTATTTCTTGAGATTTGACATCCAATAACATTGTATTCTAATGTATTTTCTTATAAAGAACATAGTCCCAAAACCGAGGAGGTCTTTTATAGCCATGAAGAATATAATTAATTAAAATGTATGCCGTTCTAGCTACTAAGCAGTTACTGCTGGTCCAACCAAATGGTTAGACCAGCAATAACAAAGAAAATATTAGAGCTAAACATTTCTCTTCGGACCCCTTCATAGTGATGGATTCGCAGTTACTAAGCGCCAAGCGCGATACATGACAGGTACCCACTAACGTCTTACTTTGCTCGCATCCACGAACACACTATGCTCTGCTTTGCCGCTGAGCATTCAATGTCGCACGCTCCAAGTGCGCGAACGTATCTACTACTGGAGCAGTTACAGATGCGCGAGCCTCATAGATACCCACCTTTACATCGCCAAAACGTCAGCTGCTTCATATGCTCAAACTTCACCCGGTAAATCCGTTTTTAATTATTTTATACTGTTAAACAACCGGGATAGTCGTCGATTTCAAGTTTAAATTACATAATATTTAAATTTGTTTCTACTTATTTAATTTTAAATTCTTTCGTTTAACTTTCCGCTCTATTCAAAAGCCTCTTTAGATGCTTACACGTCATAATATAATACTATAAATTATAGAAATCTGCAAAATATTCGAGATAACAATACCGTCATTTTCACAGAATGTTTCTATGACTTTGAGCATGAACCACGCATTCTTCCAACGTGGTTTGAGAGTAAAATTTCAAACAAATCCATAGACAATAAGAATTTATGGATTCATGAGTCGGTGCAGCGCAGCAAATCTACAACCGAATCATCTAAGTTATCATAAAAAGCATAGGAAATCGTCAAAGTATCCTTAAAAACTATATTTCTTAAATTTATATTTTATATACAATATTTGGAACTATCGTAACTACACACTTCTGCGTATAAACACTATAATTATAGTTTGACTATACATGTAATGATTACGTAAACGTTAGGGATGAAATGATTGTTGGTTACCGATTCCAATCCCGATCCTACGGTTCAACACTACAACTTAATGAGCGACGTATTAAAACTCCTTTTAAAATATCACGGGAGGATTTACAAAAAAAACTTGAGAATTTTTCGGCCATTTGAATTACAAAAAAAAAATACAAATACTCTAATTGAATAATTCATTTTACACAGATATAACACATACTAAAATCCTGGAAAAAACAACAAACGAATGTAGTGAGTAATGAATGGTTTCAAGACCAATCCCTGCTGTTATGACAAAACAAATATGGCTAGCTGAAAGTGACAGTGGGTTATCTTAAAAAAACTAGTTTTGAGATAAACGCATTTTTAGTTTAGCGTTCTAACTTTATTATATATTTTTAATTTTTATTTAAAATCATGATTATTTAGAAGACAAAACACTTATCTTCTTGCTTTAATTGTTTTGAAAAATGTGAACCTTAATTTTTATGGTTAATTATATGAAAATCTGAAAAAATCGCGAATAGACCCACTGTTGCTTCAAACTTTAGCTTAACCCTTCGAGTAGCGGCATAATTTCATGGCAGACAATTGAAATTTCGTATATAGAATATTAAAATGTCATTTTGTAAAACAATTAGATAATTATGAATAAATATGAGACTCGAAAAAGTGAAAAAAACTCGGCATTTCTAACTTGTACTTGTCTAGCAAAAATACGGAACTCTATTTAGAAATTGTAAATACGAGGGCAATTCAGAAACTAACCTCCGGTTGATTGAAAAAAATACACCAAGTTAAGTAAAAATATTTTAATATATACATCTTACAACTACATCTTTGCACTATTTTTCGACATAGTCTCCATAACGATTGAGGCACTTATCGTATCTCTTCACAAGCTTTGAAATTCCTTCTGCATAAAAATCACCCGCTTGTGCCTTGAGCCAGCCTGTGACCGCATCTTTGAGCTCTTCGTCGTCATCAAACCGCTGGGACCCGAGCCATTTCTTCATATGCATGAAGAGGTGATAATCGCTTGGCGCCAGATCTGGGCTGTAAGGTGGATGGTTGAAAACGTCCCACTTGAAGGACTCAAGAAGGGCTGTTGTTCTGCGAGCAGAGTGAGGACGGGCGTTATCGTGCAAAAAAACGATACCGGAAGTCAGCATACCACGGCGTTTGTTCTGTATAGCCTGTCGTAATGTTTTTAGTGTTTCACAGTACACGTCTTGATTTATGGTCGTCCCACGTTCCATGAATTCAACCAACAACACCCCTTTGGCATCCCAAAACACCGTTGCCATCAGTTTTCTGGCAGAAAAATCTTGCCGGGCTTTTTTTGGTTTGGTAGGCGAATCTGAATGTGCCCACATCTTTGATTGTTCTTTTGTCTCAGGGTTCACGTACTTAATCCAGGTTTCGTCACCGGTCACGATTCTGTTTAACAATGGTTCTCCTTCGTCCGCATAACGTGACAGAAAGTCTAATGCAGAGGCCATTCTTTGAGTTTTGTGTTGGTCGGTAAGAATTTTGGGCACCCATCGTGCACAGAACTTACGGTAACCCAATCTTGCTGTCACTATCTCGTACAAAAGAGTCTTAGAAATCTGTGGAAAATCAGTAGACAACTCCGCCATTGTGAAACGTCGCTTTTCACGAACTTTTGCATCAACTGTCTGAACGAGTTCGTCAGTCACCAAGGATGGTCTACCACTCCTCTCTTCATCATGAACGTTTTCTCGTCCACTTTTAAATAAACGTACCCATTCACGGACAACTCCTTCACTCATAACTTTTGGTCCGTACACGGCACAAAGCTCACGATGAATAGCTGCTGCAGAGTATCCTTTGGCTGTAAAAAACCGTATAACAGCACGCACTTCACATTTGGCGGGATTTTCTATTGCAGCACACATTTCAAACTGCCACAAAAACTAAACTAGCGCAGGTACGATGTTCACTCGACTACGGCTTGATGCCTACTGACCTGCTGAGCGCGTGAATGCACAGATGGCGCGCTACTCCCCCCACTACCCGCACTGTGACCAATCGGAGGTTAGTTTCTGATTTGCCCTAGTAGTATCAAGATCTTTATTAGATTATCTATCAAAGGTAATATTTCGTTTTGCTTATTTATATAATATTTAGATATTAGCTCATAAAAACCAATAAAAATTTTGATGATTTCTCAAAAAAAAAAAACATGTTTTGACAGTGAAATTTTACCAGAAATATCCGCAAAATGACGTGCGAAATTATTCTAGTGGCCATCTATGTATCTATGGTAATAATGAGATATTTAGTATGGATTTTATGATGCGTTTGAATTAGAAAATAATATTACTGTGCACTCCGGTAGCAAGCCGCCAATATTGGTCGTTACATAGTCAACGGTGTTCTGATGTGCAACCAAATTTGGTCGTTACATAGCCGAAGGGTTAATAATCATCTGAGTGAGATATCATTTCAATTCTGACTCTTTTTTAATTCTGTACTAAAACATGAATTCTGTTTAAAACTATTTTAACAACAGTGGGTTGTGTTTAAAATTGTATAAATAACTCAGTGTTGCCTTTCACCTTTTGCAATTCTTTTAATGCAATAGCGGCTTGTGTTTGAAATTGCATAAATAACTCAGTGTTGCATTATTTTAGAAGTTGACATTGATATGATAGTCATTTCCATTACCCAGTGTTGCCCTATGCAAACCTAACATTCAACACTGAGTTATCGCGATAAGGTAGGCATTTTTTTTTTCAGGAAACCCACTCTTGTGAATAAGATAAAAACGAATTTACCACATGAAGTTTGTGCACTCGACATTTCGGCGATGTTGGAACCGCCATTTTCCAAGGTAGACACTTCAGGCGGTAAATTCGTTTATATCTTATATAGAATGTCAAACAACCGCGATAGTCTTCGATTTCAAAAACCCACTCTTGTCTTGAATGGAGCTCGAGTTACCTGACATTTCTGGATACCTGACTCAAAGTCGAGTTTTGGACAGGAAACCCAATGTCGCTTTCAGCTAATGATATTTTTAAGCAGTAAAAAACATTCTATTTGTTGAATTTACCAAGTAAAAAAAAAACTAAGTTTATACAAAAGTAATTCATAACGCTTGACGAGTGGTCACTAATGTTTTATAATTATTTTGTTTCTTCGCATTGCTAGGAAGTCTTGAACAAAATAATTGAAAAACTCTTTATATGAATTTTACAAAGCAAACTGTCCATTATAGCCTAATCGGTATCAGAATCGGTAGAATTTCTAGTAATTCAGTCACTTTAGCCAAAAATTTGGACAACATTTAAGAAATTGGCCATTTTGCTGGAAAACTTAACAATTTATTTGAAAACCTTCAAAGAATGAAAGAATACTAATAATATAATAATTGTCTACAATTTATGTATAGTAATAAAAATAATATAATTAATAGTTTCGTAGGTGTTTGCTGTTTTTGGATGTATATAACCGTTCTCGAGAAAATAAAGAGATTAAAAGAGTGCACTAATCATAGTAATAACTTGTTTGTTTGTTTATACTCTTTATTATGAAATTTCACAATAGGCGGGTTTATTCGTTAGTCATATGACAATCTCTTACAACCAACCCTACAATGAAGTGTTTATATGTATGAGTGTGTATAACCAAGTGTGTAAGTGTCTTGTTATTGCATTCGATCGACAGAATTGAAATGCAACTCTGTTAATTTTTTCCCAAAGAAAAATAGTAACCCAGCCGGGAATCAAACCCGGGACCTTACTACGTAAGATCAGGTGACCTAGCCACTATGCCACCAGGCTGTGTAAGCATCTCCACCGATGTATTGTTTTTTATTTTTCATATTTAATAATAATAATAATGATCGGTTTGTATTTATTTGTAAGCATTGTGCACTAAATTAAGGAAATAGCTGGCAGATGAGTCCTTTGTATCTACCAGGACAAGTTTGTATATAAAGTATTTAGTATATAAAAATAAGTATATAATAAAAAAACTCATTTATATACATAAAACGTAGTAAATTTTATATGGATCATTTTAATTTTGAAGTCTTCAAATAATTGTAACCGTTTTCCAGAAAAATCAAAGAATTTTCTAGAATTTCAAAGTTTGTTTTTTTTTTGCCAAATGTGTCTAATTTACCTGAACTACGTTAAACACTTTAACCCCTAAACCATACACAATAATGTTAGTGTCGTATCACTCGTCCAGTCCTCAACCACTTTAAGTCCTGTCACCCTATAGTGCATCCTTTCCTCGTACCGAACAGGGTCTTCAATTCCGGGAATATAACCTTATTGATCAGGACATTGGTCCTGTAAACCACTTTATCGCGGTCCTTGTCCGGTTTATACACTTTGATGCCCGGCTTGTGGACTAAGTACGCATTGTTCAGGATCATGAAGTCGTAGTTCTTCACGCAGAGGACGTACGCCTGAAATGAAGAGAAAACATTATTTTATCAACAGAGGTAACTGCTACGAGGCATGTCTAGAAGATTACAGAAGTGCAGGATTACATCAGTAAATATGTCAGTTTGGGAGCTAATGGGCCCTGTTGCAGTTAGGCCACTAAGACTCATGTGTTTTGGGTCGGTCAAACTCACGGGTCAACACCCATCCGGCGGCCTCCACGCAGAAGTGCGAGCCTGGGTAGGACTTTGGCCTGCAGGCCAGTTTCCCCTAGGAGTCAACCTTCGGTCGCTCCTGGACAGTTTTTGCACCGTGCGGCAACAGCTACTCGATTGTGCATTCCGACCGACAGCCGGGGGAGTCTGGAAACAGTACTGTCTCCTATAGAGCTAATGGGCCCTTAATGGGGGGAGTTAATGGGCCCTTGCTGAGTTGGCCACGAAGACCCATTCTGTTCAGGGTTGGTCACACTCACGGGTCAACACTTATCCGACGGCCTTCACGCATGAAGTGCGAGCCTGGGTAGTACTCTGGCCTTATGGTTAGTTTCCCCTGGGAATCAACCTTCTGGCGCTCCTGGACGGTCTGCGCACCGTGCGGCGTAAGCCAATCGACTGTGCACTCTGACTAACATATTGAGTTGTCAACCACAACGGGCGAACCCGTCACCGCAGGACGTTTTAACGATTGTTCGTTCTATCGACCGTGCAGTGAGCGTAGAAGACTTGGGACATAACAATCCGACGTCTAGCTACGCCACAACCCGTTAGAGTCCAACGCCTTACCGCGAGTAGCCAGGTATGATACCTGGCGGGCGGCACTCGCGCCCTAACTACCAATTGTGACCAGATTTCTCCGGTCTCTCAATTGGTTCCGAGTTCGAGGTCGCTTGCGCGGTCCTCTCCCTTACGAAGCGGTGAAACGGAGTGCACCGAATCTGTCGCGGACCAAGGCGTCCTTTGCCCGACTCTGAACCGGGATCGGATGGCCAATGGTCATTTCAAGGACAGTCGCCGTAAGGTAGACAACCACCCCCGCTCTATAGGAAACAATACAGTTCCCAGACTCCCCCGATTGTTAGTCGGAGAGCACAATCGATTGGCTTGCGCCGCTCGGTGCGCAGACCGTCCAGGAGCGCCAGAGGATTGTTCCCAGGGGAGACTGGTTGACCCAGTGTCCTACCCAGGCTCGCACCCCATGCGTGGAGGCCATCGGATGGGTGTTGACCCGTGAGTGTGACCGACCCTGAAACAGAATGGGTCTTCGTGGCCAACTCAGCAAGGGCCCATTAGCTCCCAAGGGCCCATTAGCTCCCATTAGCTCCGCCGACTCTGACTAACAGTCGGGGGAGTCTGGAAGCAGTACTGTTTCCTATAGAGCGGGGGTGGTTGCGGACCTTACGGCGACTGCTATTGAAACGACCATCGGCCATCCGATCCTGGGTGAACAGCCGGGCAATGGACGCTGTGGTCCGCGATAGATTCGGTATACACCGTTTCATCGCTTCGTAAGGGAGAGGACCGCGCAAGCGACCTCGAACTCGTAACCAATCTAGAGACTGGAGTAATCTGGTTACAATCGGAAGTAAGGCCGTGAGTGTAGGCCCGCCGGGTAACACTCCTGGCTATCTCGCGGTTAAGGCGTTGGCCTCTTACGGGCTTGTGATGTAGCTAAATGGTGGACTGTTTTGTCCTCAAGTCTTCTGCGCTCACTCCAGGGAGATAGAACAACTATCGTTAAAACTTCCTGAGGTAACGGGCTCGCCCGCTGTAGTCGACAACCCTAGTTGTCTCCTATAGAGTGGGAGGTAGTTGTTAACCTTACGGCAACTGCTCTTGAAACGACCAATCGGCTACCCAATACCGGGTGAACAGCCGGGCAGAGGATGCCGTGGTCTAGGAAAGATTCGGTAGACACCTTATCACCGCTACGTAAGGGAGAGGACCGCGCAAGCGACCTCGAACCTGTAACCAAGCGAGAGACAAATCTGGTTGCAACTGGAAGTAAGGGCGCGAGTGTTGGCCCGCTGGATGTTTAACCTGGTTATATCGCGGTAAGGTGTTGGCTTCTTACTAGCGAGTGGCGTAACTAGACAGTGGACTGTTTTCGTCATAAGTCTTCTACGCTCACCTCACAGGAGATAGAACGATCTAAGATCATTAAAACTTCCTGAGGTGACGGGTTCGCCGTTGTAGTCTAGTTATATGTCAACTATTTTTCCATGTAGTCACCATCCCTCTCATTGCACGTAGCGTGATAAGGGATTAATTTTTTGATGCCTTGATTTTACAACTCTCCCGTCGGGCGTCACCTCTTTCGTCCACTTCTTCACCTCCTTTATCACTTCCTGGTCGGTCTAAAATCTGTTTGCACCCATGTGCATGCTCAGGGAGGTAAAGAGATGATCATCTAATGGCGCCAGTTCGGGGGAACTCGGTGATTCAAAACATCCCACCCAAACGAGTCGAGAAGTTGCTTCGTGACGTTGGCTGTGTGAAACCCTTTATAACTCCTTCATTCATAACTCGTAAATAGCTCATAACTTGATGATGCATAAGTCCTTCGCCAAGAACTGTTTTAATCTCCTGAATTTCCCTGGCAGGTCATCAGACACACTCTAAAACTAACTTAGGATGCGTTTCAAAATGAAATGCTTACTCGGATACCCCGGAGAGGGAGCTTTAGTGAGACAAACTTTTTATTCAAACACATGAATTTGGCGCCCCCTATAATTGCCGCCCGGGGCAGGTACCCCGATTTGACCCCCACCCCTCCTTGATCCGGGACTGCAGCTATCCTAAACCTGCTACAGCGACTCTTTAGTCTGGAATACACCACTCAAGCGTAATAATCCACTGATTGAACCGCTCAAGCCACTGGTTGATCACCCAGGGAAGAAGAGAAACTGAAAAACTAATTTGCTTTATTCCTAGCTCTGTCCCGGAGGCCTGTAGCAACCTAAACAGGCTGCTAACCTTCTGGGACGGCCTGGGTTGGCTGGAGTAACACAAAATAGAAACATGAGCCACGCACTACGGCCCAATCAAGAGGCCAAGTGCGGGAAATAGCCCAGGAAAACTAGCTAACTAACTAACTTCCTAGCTAACTTACCATTCCTAACACATTATTATTCACCTACGATATATTTATGATTGGCATGCTTTTTGTTCTTTATATTATTATTATCACATACCTTTTAAGATTATTTGAAATTTTATATTTTACTAAAATTTAAGTTTACTTGATTTTATTTTTCACGGCATTCTTCAGCGTATTATTTCCAGACGGCCAATACACCTCGTCGTGCCTCGCTTTTGCCGACGACCTAACTTTCATCACCAGAAGCCCCAAGCAGCTTTCCCTGCTATTACAGAAAGTGGAGCTTTTCTGCGACTGGTCAGGCTGTATAAAAGTGAAGCCCTCCAAATGTTTTTGCCTTGGACTCGCCCGCATGGGCACAAAATTTACATCCTATGACCCCAAATTGGTCTATAAGGGCTCTAATATCTCCCTTATAGACCCAAACAATCATTTCAAATTCCTCGGCAGAAAAATCACCCATCAGGGAAAAGACGTCTCGGGCGATCATGTTATAGAGCATTTCAAAAGTTGCCTGGCGAAAATAGATGCCTTGCTAATTTCTGGCCCTCGTAAGGCCTGGATCTATGACAATTATCTAACGTCACATTTGTCATGGCCCTTTCTTATTTACGATTTTACCAAAACCCAACTGTCCCGTCTAGATGCGCTGGTGACAGCTAGTTTAAAATCCTGGCTGTCCTTAGCCAAACCAGCTGACCCCTCGACTCTCTTCAGGTCCAAACAAAATTTTGGGCTAGCGCTTAAACTGCCCTCTCTGCTCTACGCCAACTCCAGAATAACCAAAAATTCGATTCTGTGCAATTCCAAAGATCCGGCAATATCGAAGCACGTAATAAGTGGCCGTAGTGATTCAAATGATCTACAAGCCCGCGTAGACTTCCACAAAAAGTTCCTTACTGGAATCAGCCAGAATGGCACTGGTCTGGGGTATGGCAGTACAACCACGAGCGACGTGGACTTGAAGAAGTCTCTTTTGCGGGGAGATTACGACAGCAAGAGTATGGCTCATGCTATTGGCCTTCAATGCCAGAATGATTGGACAACAATTGGGGACTTTTGCATTCCGCCTCCAATGCACTGGAAGGTAATGCTCTATGACTGGACGCCAGAGATGCTGAAATTTTATTTGAATGCCTTTCAGCATACACTTCCAGACCCCAGTAACCTCGCTCGTTGGAGCTTTGCCGAGGATAGTTCTTGTCCCCTCTGTAGCAATACCCCTTGCACAGCTAGACACATTCTAGCTGGCTGCAAGGTGGCCTTAGATCAAGGACGGTACACTTACCGCCATGACAAAGTTCTCGCTGTTATTCGCGAGGTAATTAGTCTCTCAGTGGCTCGTGCCAACAAGGGTTTGACAGTATCCTCCAAACCCCAATACAGTTTGTGCGGGATGGCTCTAAAGGCAAAAAACATTTAACTACAAAACCTTTCTCAATAATCGAGAAAGCTACAGATTGGATTCTGGAGGTTGATTCGGTCTCTAAGCAGTATAAATTCCCTGAAAGTCTCGGATGCACAGCCCTCCGTCCAGATATAATTCTTTACTCTCTATCTCGGAAGGTGGCTCTTATTGTAGAATTAACTGTTCCATGGGAATCAAATATCCCAAAAGACCACGAGTACAAATTAAATAAATACCATGATCTTGCAAATGCCGTAACCCGGAACGGCTTCACTGTTCACCTTCACGCGGTGGAAGTTGGCGCTCGTGGCCTGCCAGCTAAATCTCTATTTCACCTCTTTAAAGATCTTGGCCTTTCCAGAAAAATAATCAACTCTTTCTTAGAAAAATTATCTAAAACTGCGATTTGCGCATCTCAAATTCTATGGCTTCGAAGGGGGAGTGAATGGGTGGCAAGGTGAACGCTCACATGTGGCAAGACAGCTGTCCTAAACCTACCACAGCCGGTTCGTAAGTCCGGAATCCACTGCTCACCCCCCAGAAGTGTAAAAAATAGTATTATGATGGGCCCGACTCCGGTCGGTGAATTCCATGGCAGCTCCGTTTGTATTTATTATTTTATTTAGCATTAGGCAGTACTTAATTATACGAATCTGAGCCTACCTTAGTGCGGACGTCTCGTGCGATCCAGTTAGGTTAGGTTTAATTTATTTGTAACTGATATTATGATTTTTTGTAAAATAAAGAATTTGAAATTGAATTTGAATAATAATATTACGATGAGCCCGACTCCGGTCGGTGAATTCCATGGCAGCTTTGTTTCTATTGGGACCTTGCATTGAAAACTTCGATTTCCTAAGAAATACCGTAACGTATATTTATAGTCATTCACCAAATTGCAAAATACTTCAAAATACTGCAAAATACTTCAAAATACTGCAAAATACTGTCAAAGCGTCATTAGGCTTCAATTATCACACTTCGCTGGGACATCCTACCTCACCCGCCGTAATCCCCAGATATCGCACCATCCGACTACTATTTGTTCCGGTCAGTGGCCCATGGCCTTTCCGAGCAGCGCTTCCAGTCTTTCGAGGATATTGAAAAACGGCTGGATTCGTGGATAGCCTCCAAGGACGAAGACTTCTTCCGCCGGGGAATCTGTCTCTTGCCAGAAAGATGGGAGAACGTCATAGCTAGCGATGGACAATACATTGAATGAAATGCACTTTCCAAGTTGCTTCAAAATAAATGTTCAATATCACAAAAAATTGAAGTCTTCAATTCAAAGACCAAATATTTATTTATTATTATCCATACCTGTGTCATTTTATCCCTTTTCCCTTCCCAAGACTGTCTTTCGTCGTACAGAGGATCTGCATGAGTGCCTATGAAGATAGGCTCCCAGTGTACCATGGCACCCACCCTTTTACCGACGTTAAACACCTCCAGAGCTAAAAAAAGAAAGAAAATTATTTTTCATTGTACGAATTTGTATCATAATTAGAACATAGGATACAAAATTGGTTTTTCATCCCATCTATTCGAAAAGGACGACTTGGTTCGCCCTTAAGTGCGCCCGAAAGTGTTGTGTTCTATAAGAAACTTTATAAGTGCGCCACAATTATCTTTGCGGCTCACTTTTTGAATAAGTGCGCCGCAATTTATCTTTGCGGCGCACTTTTTGAATTTGGAACATCTTAGTCTTCAGCGCCGAAGAAATCGAACGCAAATATTGTTTGAATAAAGACTGGCTGGTACGACGGCCCCTAGTCGCGCCGCCAGCTCAATAAAAAAAAACAAATGAAATTAAAAATGCGCAAACGTCAATTGTTTCTGTTGCCCGCGTTTTCGACAATTTTCACGGATTGTAAGAAATTCATCGTTTTGTTTTGAAAAATGAGTTCTTCAAGTGACAGTGAAAGTATAGATTTAACTCCTGAAAGCATTAGAACTGAGGCAAGAAATGTGATTGATTATCTATTACCAGCAAAATCCCGGGAGATATATATGTAAGCCTATGGTAATTTTATTGAATGGAGAAATGCAAGAAGCGCCAAGAATTTTTCAGAATCTGTGTTTTTGGCCTACTTCCAGTACACTTAGCCACAACTAAACAACCATCCAATCTTTGAAGTACCTACTCAATGTTAAAATCAACAGTCAGTTGTAATAACGACATAAAACTGGACACATATTCGAAATTAATAGCGTATCTGAAGAGGATGTCTGATGGATTTAAACCTACAAAATCCAAAGTGTTCTCAATCAAAAACACGGAGACTTTCCTTAATGAGGCACCCGACAAAGTCTTTCTTGCCGTAAAAGTAAGTAACTATGTAGGTATATGGTGGATTAATAAAGTATTAATATGAGGCGTCTTTTATTTTCTTATAGAGGGTGATGAAAAGTAGAGTGTATCACTCGGGCGCAAAATATTTTTGGCTCGGGCGCTTTTTTGAATCCCTCGCTACGTTCAGGATTCTACTAAAGAATCCCTTGTTACGCTTGGGATTCTACTCTAGAATCCCTCACTTCGCTCTGGATTCAAAAAAGCGCCCTCGCCGTAAAAATATTATTTTGCTCCCTTGTGATACAATCTACTATTGTCACCCCATTACTTTCTCGGCAAATAGACACCAAAAATACTGCAATATTTTATAAAATACGGCGGTATTTTTAATTTTTTTTTCGCATCGCTTGTATACGAGATATTCCAATCGAAATTCACAATGTGAATTGGTGAAACGAACTAATAGATTTGGTAAAGCATGTAATAACGTACACAAATGTGTTTACAATTTCTAGATAGGGTTTCGTATTTTAAGATAAAAAGTCGATATCGCTGCATAAGTGACTTTTTTTCAGTTCTCCAACTTTCTAATAATTATTCATAATTATCTAATTGTTTTACAAAATGAGGTTTCAATGTTTTATATTTCAAACTAGATGACCCGGTGAACTTCGTACCACCAAAAATTGATTTGATTGTAACTCTTCATAAGCGTTTATTGATCCTAATCAACCTTCCAAATCCAATTCATTGAAATCTATTATATGGCCGAATCATGTACGGTTTGACTTTTTCGACTTTTTCGACTTTTTTGACTTTTCCGACTTTTTTGACTTTTCCAACTATTTCGACTTCCTCGACTTATTCGACGTTTTCGACTCTTTTGACTTTTTCGACTTTGAAATTTTACACAATCGCACGGAGTGAATAACAGTTATGGATGGTGCAGCTGTCATAGGATCTTTTTTTTGAAAACCACCCCTGAATTAAGGCAAACAAAACAAAAACATAATAATTCAAATCGGTCTTAAAGCATGGCGATTCACTTTTATATATAAGATTTCAATGCAATCATTCTACGATTCTTTTTTTCATGATCCATCAAGTAGTTTCTTTCTTATGATGGTTTTTCTAAAGTGCTATATTTTTAACCTTCAACTCTCAGAAATGACAGATTACTGCCAAGATTTACACCCGCCGCTTGAGGGCTTAACCTAACCTAACTTCCCCCTAAGATCAGAATCTGGCTAAGAAGTCAGAATAACACTCTTTGCTGTGGCCCATCATAACCCAGTCATTCTGTATATATAAATGATGTCAAACTCACATTTGGTCTCTTTGGCTTGAAGCCATTCTTTTTGCTTTGGAGTCTTATGACAGGCTGGACACACTTTCTGATGGAACGGTATGGCAGTTTTGTTTTTCATCATTTCCAGAAGCTCCGTCTTATTTTGTGGAATCTGCAAGAGAAAAATGAATTAAACAGTCATACAAAGGTTGTTTTTCTTCTTTCTTCTTCTTTCTTTTCCTTGTGGCAATTCCACGCAGCTAGGGTGCTGGTGATTTTGTGCCAGTTTGTATGTATTGTTGACGGGAGGATGACTACTGTTAATGTTAGTACCTACAAAAAAAAAAACAAAAAGGAAGGGACATCACAATTGCATACACAGAAGACAACATAGAGACTAAAAACATAACAGAATATTAGGGGAATATTTTGGAGGAAAAAGGAGAAGGGTCAGGGTAATGGAGAAGTGCTTCTGGGGGCAGCGCCGCTCCCCACCGCCCCCCGAGAGCAGCCCCCCCCCCCCCGGCATCGGCCGCACCGAGAATGTGTCGTCCATTGACCGCAAGTTACTGCCAAAAACTCGGCCTATTCAGCGACTTTTTCCACAGCCAACCTCGACAACGGGGCCACATTACCATCGGCCTGACGTCACAAGGCGGGTCCGATCCCGGAGCAGCGAACGGAAGTGGCCACCCCCAGAAGGCATTTCGGAATAAGGGTTAAATGGCTAAATGATTTAGGTTAATGAATTTAGCGATGACTCGATAAATTTTAATGGAATTGGACGCCAGAAGGATATCGATTTTGGTAGGGAGTTCGATTTTCAATTGAATGAGATTAGGAATGAACGAAGGAAAGTTGTTAAGGAGAGGGCAATTAAAGAAGAGGTGATCCACGGTGCAGATATCAAATCCACAATCACACTGTGGGGACGGAATTACGTTTATACGATATAGGTGTGCGGGCGTTGAGCAGTGGCCTATGCGCATTCTGCAAATTGTGGAGATCTCTTTCCGCCTGAAAGGTTTTTTATAATACCAAGGTTTGTTGTGAAGGTGGGGATTTATAAGAAAATAATGTTGACCTTTAGACTTGCAAGAAGAAAGATAACTCTTCTTCCAGCAGTCCTTCGTTTCTTCTTCTATTTGGGGGAGGATGTCCGACGCAGGGATTTTGATACGGAGGAGGGCTCCCCTGGAGCGGGCCTCATTAGCCAACATATCCGCCGATTCGTTACCGGCTATTCCTGAGTGGCCTGGAATCCACGTGAGTACTACTTCATCCCCTCTCTCTCTGACAGTGCGGAACAGGGATCGGATCTGGTTTTCCAGATGAGAAGGGCGATGTGAGATGGCCGGATTATTTAATTTCTCTACCAGACTTAGGGAGTCGCTAAAAATGGCACATGGGGAAATTTGGTTAGTCAGGATGTACTCGAGGGCTTTCAGGAGGGCAACACTTTCAGCGGTGTAGATTGATGCTTTGCTGTGTAATTTATAAGCGATGGGAACTCTGCGGTTGTGGTGGAAAATTCCCACCCCCACGTACCCCCCAGCTTCTGTCTTGGAGCCGTCTGTAAATATGAGGTCCCAGCCAGGGAACCTGGATGCTACGAGGTCCAAAAATACGGCATTGTTTAGAGGTGATGGGGGCTGCCCTACTGGACATTTCGACAAGACGGTTTGAGAGAAGATGTCCGGGGTGGTAAGTCTGTCTCCGAAGGGGAGATGGAAGTCTGGGAGGAGAGCATTCCTGTGAATGATGTCCTTGAGGCGGTATAGTTTCCTATGACTAACGCAGAGGGCGGGGGCTTTGTTATTTGGAGTGTTTCTCAGCAATTCGGAGAGAAGGGTGATTTTAGGAATAAGAGGGTGATTGACGAGCTGAAGGCGTTTAATATAAAATCTATCTGCTAGTAGTTGACATCGGAGGTTGACTGGAGGTTCACAAGACTCGGCTAGTAGGGCATTAGTGGGAGAGCTTCCCATGGCGCCAATGGTGCATCGGAGGCCTTTAAATTGAAGGGTGCTTAGTTTCCTTTGCATTTTCAAGCTCATAGGGTAGCAGATAAAGGCAGCATAGTCGATGTGAGAACGAATGAGACAGTTGTGGAGGAGCTTAACTGTGAAGGGATGTGACCCCCACCACACTCCACTGACTGCTCGAAGAACATTCAGTGACTTTTCACCGCTGGAAACTACCTGCTCGATGTATCCCCTCCATTGTAGTTTGGTGTCTAGGATAACCCCAAGGAATTTGGCTTGCGCCTTGATGGGAATTAGGGAATTATTGAATGTTATATTCACTACTGGGGGAATATTTCTCCGAGTGAAGATAACGGCGCTACTCTTGGAAGGGGAGATAGCTAGTCCTGAGTTGTGAAGGTATATGTTTAGTGCCTCAAGCGCTTCTGATATCCTCTGCAAGGAGGCCGAGAGGTTGGGTGAGGAGTGGTATAATACAACGTCATCTGCGTACTGCAATATCCTGCAGTGATCCAGAACAGCATTCTCCAACCCCCTTGTATAAAGATTATATAGGATGGGGGACAGCACGCTACCCTGGGGCAGACCCTTAAAGACTGACCTTGAAATGCAATCAGACAGGGAGGGAATGTTTATAGTACGGTCCGATAGGAGACGGCAGATGAAGGAGCAGAGTTTTTGAGGAACCCCTAGACTGACAAGTCTCCTCCCGAGGAGGGGGATCAAGACATTGTCATACGCCGCCTGGACATCCAGGAATGCTGCGACAAGAAATTCCCTCCTATGGAAGGAGAGCCGTATGTCCGTTGTGAGGATGGAGATGTTGTCGAGGGTACCAAGGCCCCTACGGAAACCGAACTGAGTCTTGGACAGCTGGAATCTTGATTCGAAGAACCATTCTAGCCTGTTTTTTATTAAATGTTCCGCAATTTTACAAAGGGATGAGGATAACGCAATGGGGCGAAAATTTTTAGGGTTATCATTGTCTCGACCGGATTTTGGGATCGGTATGACAATCTGCGATCTCCAAGCGGTGGGGGGAGTTCCTGTCTCAAAGAACCCGTTTAGTAAATTTAGGAAGTAGGATTGGATCGGGGGAGGAGAAGAACTGATAAAGGAGTAAGGGATAAAGTCCTCCCCTGGTGAGGAATCCTTCAAGCGGTGGAGAACCGCTAATAGTTCTGCCGAGCTGAATGGTGAGATTAGCCACTGGTGGGCACTTGGGGAACGAAGCTGATCGAACTGCGTGATATTGATTTCATCACGGTTGGGACAGGTGGAAGGTGCCAAGTTGTCAGCGAATTGTTCTAGTACCGCCTCCTTAAGTGTGGTAGAAATAGGCGGATTCAATCCGCGACGGAACCTTTTCCCCATGGTCCAAACTGTGGAACTGGGTGTATCCGGGGAGAGGTTAGCGCAGAACTGTTTCCAGCCATTTCTTTTTTTAGACTTGAGGAGCTTCTTGCAGTCTTTTGCGACTTTGTGGTAAATATCCCAGTTCTTGGTGGACATTTCCTTGAGGTAGGACGAGAGGGCTGATTTACGCTTTGAAACGATCAGGGTACAGTCATCGTCCCACCATGGAGGCGAGGAGCGCACCAAGGAGTTTTCTGCCTGTCTTCTGAAACACTTATCGGCGGCGGTAGTCAGACAAGATACTAAGGCGGAGTAGCACTCTTCCAAAGAGGAGGGGGTTATTGGGGGAAGTTCTGATGCCGCAGTGTCTAGGGCCGAAGTATATTTGGCCCGACTGCCCGGAGAACGATCAGGCTTGAACAGGGGACGACGCTTGTCAGTGGCCCTATCCAGCTGGGTGCCACAAACCTCGATCAGGATGGGAAGGTGGTCGCTGCCCATTGAGTCCTCGAGGACACACCAGGTGCTGTCAAGTAGAAGAGAAGGAGAGCATAGGGATACATCCGGGGCTGATGGGCGATCTGAAGGGAGGGAGACTAGAAAGGGGGAGCCATTGTTCATGATGCCAAGAGACATTCTGTCCGCGCAGTTAAGAAGTGCTTCTCCCTGGCGATCAGAGTAGGCACAGCCCCATACGGGCGAATGCGCATTAAAATCACCTAGGAGAAAGACTTTTCCTGACAGTCTACCAAGAGAATGTGACCATTGGACATCTGAGATGACGGTTCTAGGAGGGATATAGGTGGAGATGAAAACGTTGTTTTCCTAACAAAGGTTGTTTTTAGTAACCAATTTAGTAACCAAGGCCTCACAGGTTGTAATGCCATTTTTTTTATGTGGCAACATAAAATTAAAATACAGCGAAAGAAAAATAAAACAAAATATTTTACTCAACTTTCCCACGAATCAATTTTTCAAAACCTTAGCATTGATTATATACAATATTAGATTGCTTAAAGCCATAGTACATTTTGGCATTCTTCTACGCCGGTGACATGCAGGTGGCACTGCTAGCATTGACAGTCTTTAATTAGTGAAATCCTTGAAGTGGGTATTTTTTTTTGTTGTTATTTTATTCTTATTTTATACTGTTTAGGCAGGTTTAGAACGCCATCTACAGAGTGCCGCAAAACTGTTATACCACGAAAGTCAACATCTATACTAATATTATAAAGAGGTAAAGTTTGTGAGGTTGTAGGAAGTAATCTCTGGATCTACTGAACCGATTTTGAAAATTCTTTTACCAATAGAAAGCCACGTTATTTGTGAGTGTCATGGGCTATATTATTATAGTAATCCGAAAAACGAAAAGACTTTTTCGTGTTAGTAGGATTTGCAAAGTAAGTCGGAGAAAAAATCGTCGAATGAAAACGTTTCTTACAGACGCTGCTTTAACGATGAGAGATATATGATTGAGTTCTAGAGAAAAGTTGTAGAGCTTGGTAATGCCTACAAAAAAGTCAGCGACAGCATATTATTATGTCTAATTTTATATTTAAGTCAGAAAAAGTACTTTTTATATTAAAAAATAATTTAAATCGTTAGGACATGTTTATTGGTCATATTATCAACAATTATGAATTCATATCAAAATAAGTAAATTTATCGTCTCAAGTGTTTAAAACAAAAGACTTTTTCATTTTACTGCATATAATTTCCCTTTTACTGCATAAATGGTTAAAGAGATAAGACACTCACAAATAAGACACTCACAAGAAGACACTCACAAATAACGGTAATATAGTCAAATTGGCATGCAAATACATACATACATATGCAGTAAAAATATAACCCGTCTTTTGGCAGTCAGGAAATAAATCATAGCACTCAGTACTAACCGAACCACACTCATAATTTCATCACAACTAAAAAGTTTTACGGCACGGGTCAGCTAGTATACGGCACAGCCCTCCGTCCAGATATAACTCTTTACTCTCTATCTCGGAAGGTGGCTCTTATTGTAGAATTAACTGTTCCATGGGAATCAAATATCCCAAAAGACCACGAGTACAAATTAAATAAATACCATGATCTTGCAAATGCCGTAACCCGGAACGGCTTCACTGTTCACCTTCACGCGGTGGAAGTTGGCGCTCGTGGCCTGCCAGCTAAATCTCTATTTCACCTCTTTAAAGATCTTGGCCTTTCCAGAAAAATAATCAACTCTTTCTTAGAAAAATTATCTAAAACTGCGATTTGCGCATCTCAAATTCTATGGCTTCGAAGGGGGAGTGAATGGGTGGCAAGGTGAACGCTCACATGTGGCAAGACAGCTGTCCTAAACCTACCACAGCCGGTTCGTAAGTCCGGAATCCACTGCTCACCCCCCAGAAGTGTAAAAAATAGTATTATGATGGGCCCGACTCCGGTCGGTGAATTCCATGGCAGCTCCGTTTGTATTTATTATTATACTAAGAAAATATTTTTGGAATTTCGAAAAATTCGTAGTTAAATTCTGATTGCCAAATTGCAGTACGACGTTGATCAATCTAATAAAGCTATATAATTAATGATATTAGCTAGATAACATGAGAAACATACCAAAAAATAAACTTCAGGAGTATGTAAATATAATAAAAGAACTATAAGTAATACCCCCCCCCCTCTAATATAAATAAATTAGTACCTTTGCCTTTTGATCGACTTCGAAGAGACTGAGAGGAAATACTCTGGGCTCGGTCTTGTTGAGCGGCATTTTATTCCTCGCTATCATGTTGAGGAACTTTGGCACCAAGTTGGAGCTGGGATACAGCTCGACGTCAGAGGGCAGAATGAAATGGGTGAGAGCTGCCTCTCTCGCCAGGTTTCTTCCAATATTAATCGGGTACAGCAGCTTCTTGTCTGTTTTGTAAAGAGTATGGTTCGATTCATAGGGCGGTGGATGGGAACAGTTGTAGGGCTTCTTCAGAAAGTCTGCGGAGTTTGGTATCTGAAAAAAAAACACTTTTTAGGTGTGATTCTGTCTTTCTCATGAACTCGGGAGCTAATGGGCGACGAAGACCCATTCTGTTCAGGATTGGTCACACTCACGGGTCAACACCCATCTGGCGGCCTCCACGCATGAAGTGCAAGCCCGGGCAGGACTCTGGCCTTAGGGCTAGTTTCCCCTAGGAGTCAACCTTCTGGCGCTCCTGGACGGTCTGCGCACCGTGCGGCGTAAGCCAATCGATTGTGCACTCTGACTAACAGTCGGGGGAGTCTGGAAGCAGTACTGTTTCCTATAGAGCGGGGGTGGTTGCAGACTACCCGATCCTGATAGATTCGGTAGATACCGTTTCACCGCTTCGTAAGGGATAGGACCGCGCAAGCGACCTCGGAACTCGTAACCAATCGAGAGACTGGAGTAATCTGGTCGCAATTGGAAGTAAGGGCGTGAGTGTAAGCCCGCTGGGTAACACACCTGGTTATCCCGCGGTTAAGGCGTTGGCCTCTTACGGGCATGTGGCGGAGCTTAACGGTGGACTGTTTTGTCCAAGTCTTCTACGCTCACTTCAGGGAGATAGAACGACTAATCGATAAAACTTCCTGAGGTGACGGGTTCGCCCGTTGTAGTTGACAACTCTAGTTGGTGACGTCTTTTGGAGGGGTACGAGTAAATTACCTAACGACGGTCTGCGCCGCATGGTGCGCAGACCGTTCAGGAGCGCCAGAGGTTTGATTCCCAGGGGAAACTGACCAGGGCCAGAGTCCTACCCAGGTTCGCACCCCGTGCGTGGAGGCCGTCGGATGGGTGTTGACCCGTGAGTGTGACCAACCCTGAACACATGGGTCTTCGTGGCCAACCCATCATGGGCCCGTTAGCTCCCATATACTTTGGGTATATTGAGATGTCAACCACAACGGGCGAACCCGTCACCGCAGGACGTTTTAACGATTCATCGTTCTATCGACCGTGCAGTGAGCGTAGAAGACTTTGGACATTACAAATCCGACGTCTAGCTATGTCACAACCCGCAAGAAGCCAACGCCTTACCGCGAGATAGCCAGTGTTACCTGGCGGGCCGACACTCGCGCCCTTGCTTCCAATTGTGACCAGATTTCTCCGGTCTCTCGATTGGTTCCGAGTTCGAGGTCGCTTGCGCGGTCCTCTCCCTTATGAAGCGGTGAAACGGAGTAAACCGAATCTATCGCGGACCAATGCGTCCTTTGCCCGGCTGTTCACCCAGGATCGGATGGCCAATGGTCAATTCAAGAGCAGTCGCCATAAGGTACACAACCACCCCCGCTCTATAGGAAACAATACAGTTCCCAGATTCCCCCGACTGTTAGTCGGAGAGCACAATCGATTGGCTTGCGCCGCTCGGTGTGCAGACCGTCCAGGAGCGCCAGAGGTTTGATTCCCAGGGGAGACTGGTTGACCCAGTGTCCTACCCAGGTTCGCACCCCGTACGTGGAGGCCATCGGATGGGTGTTGACCCATGAGTGTGACCGACCCTGAACACATGGGTCATCATGGCCAACTCATCATGGGCCCGTTAGCTACTTTGGGTATATGCTAAGTCGCAACTCACCTGTTTGGGTAATGCTTTAGGTATATGCTAAATGGCAACTCACCTCTTTAGGTATATGCTAACCGGCCACTCACCTGTATGTGTACATGGTTTGTGTATATGCTACATGGTAACTCACCTGTTTGGGTATATGCTTTGAGTATATACTAAATGGCCACTCACCTCTTTAGGTACATGCTTTGGGTATATGCTAAATGGCAGCTAACCTGTTTGGGTATATGCTAAATAACGACTTACCTATTTGGTTATGTGCTTTGGTTGTATGTTAAATGGCAAATCACCTGTTTGGGTATATGATAAATGGCAACTCACCTGTTTGGGTATATGCTTGTTCGGAAAATATATGTGGAATGTGACAAATTGCTTGATGACTGGTGTGTCCAGACAGTCTCTGACGTACCGCATACTCTCAATTGTGGGTTCGAGATCAGTTCCAGGAGTGTAGAGGGCAATGCTGACTGGCGCCAGCCAGCTAAAACAAAAGAAAGAAAAAACATTATCGTACTAGTTTTTGCTTGAAAAAATCCACAAAATGTCTGACAGGATTTGTGGAATTCATATGATAAATTATTATTCATGGATGTAAAATTAATCTAAAAAAAATTCATAAATCCCAAAAGCTTCCTCTTTTCAACCTACATATATACTTCTGAAAATTGGTTATATATGATATTAGATTGTTCAACTCCTCAGTACATTTTGGTAACCCTTCTGCGCCGGCAAAATGAAACAAATAGCACTTTATTTGGTCATCTATAATGACATTCTGCCCCCGATAATAAGAAGGGCGCATGTAGCAGAAAGTCTAAACCGAGATAAAAAATGTTTTGTGTAAAAATTATTTAAATGCTTGCTGTCTCATAAAGAAAAACTATAGACACATTCTGTTAATGCAATAAATTGGGTTTGCGTTTCAACTATAATGTGTGATTTATAATTTTTCTATATCCTAATTATTTATTGAATTATTAACAATTTTCCTTATCATCTTAGTAAAAAAAAATAGGAAAACACTTGATATTAGGTTGAAAAGTCGTAAATAGCCATTTATGTCTTTTCAACTAAGCATAGTCAACGAACTGCTTTTATTTTTAATGTTCATGAGTTCTCACTAGATTTTTCCTTAAGTTGAAAGGTCGCACTTGGCTACTTGCGCCTTTTTAATGTAGTATTGGTTATACTTGCAATATTCATATTCTTAATTAAGCGTCCAAACATCTAAAGGAATTACTAAATATAAAAGGCCTATTTGCCACATGCGTTTAAACTACTTAGTGAATTAATAGATTGCAAAGACGCAAGTGATCACTAACGTCTTACCTACTTCGTACAGAAGAAAATGCGTCTTTTCAATTTCTGAACTGATGATAAATTTTCCAAAAGAAAAGAACACATATACGCAAATAAGCCTTTTCATTGTAGTTTACATTCAATGCGTCCTTTTAGCTTAGTATTCGTAGAAAAATACATGTACTTGCGTCCTTTGACGTTACTGTAACTTCGTGTACAGTTGAGCTAGAAAAATATGAGCAGATGCGTCTTTTTTTGCTGATCACGGCAATATATATAACTCTATTTCGGAAAAAATGTTAGATACGCCCTTTTTACTATCGGGGGCAGCATTGATAATAAATGGTTTATTATAAAGGACTGATTGATTATAAAAACCCAATAATTTAACCAATGATAACAATAAACAAACATTCAATTATTAGTGCCATCTATCGCATCTTTTATATAGGCTGTGATTACACCACATAAATAATAAGGAGAGGTAGAATGCTATCTATTAATATATCTGAACCTTAAGTTGCGTAGTTATTACATATTGAAATCTGTATACCTATTTCAAAATTTACATCTTTATGAAAATGCCATAGGTGAGTTGTAATTAATTGGCATCCTTCAAGAAAATGAATCAGTGCGAGCAACTAAGAAACTTTTAATATAAATTTTTGGGATCAACAAAAAAATATATATTTTTTAATTTTGAAGATTTTGACTGTTATATAAAAGTTTAACAAGCCTTTGAGCGCGCTGCGCCATCTATCGGTAGGTAAAATATCACTAATAAACAATATTAGCGATACTTTTACCTATCGTTAGATGGCGCATCATGCTCAGCGCTTTTTATACTATTTTTTAAAAAAACATAAAATAAAACTTTTTTTAATAACCATTTCTTTATATAATTTTTGAATTCCCTAAATGTCAAAGTAATTTTTATTTCCATATTGATCGGATTTTAAAATCTCGGTGTAATGTCTTTGTCCAAATGATGTTTTCATCCTGGGTATTAAATAAGCTATTTTCTAAAACTTGTCTCGTTGGTCTTCGGCTCTGAATTATTCCTAAATTTGAATTATTGTCCAAAAATAGCTTTAAGAGGGATGTTTTTAGAAAAAGTTGCCTACAATCAAGGACTTTAGCTTCCTTATAATGTTCATTGGTGGGATGGCGAAATGGCTACGGCAAATAATTTTTTTAATATAAATTTCTGCGCAACTTGCAATGGCTCTAGCAGCGTTTAGCAGGGTAAGTGTAATACAACTATGTATTAGTTTTTAAGACAATAAATGATTTGATTTGACATTTTAATTGAAATGTAAACAGACTCGTACCGCGTGCAACTAATTGATTGTTACCCCAACGTTTCGGCAAAGTTAGATTTGCCGTCTTCACGGGGACAATAAAAAGACAGGAAAAGGCTTTTCAAAAAAAGCTACTACACATTAAATGAATGTTTATTTGGTCATGCCTTTAACTTCTTACTTTCCCGTTAGAGGGGAAGTATTGTGAACGCGATTTTTTTTTCGAGATGAAGACAGATAATACATGTTGATATACAGTTTTAATTAACCGGCATCCTTGAAGGGGGTGAATCAGTACGAGCAGGTAACCAAGTTTTGATATAAAGATTGTGGAAATAAATTAATAGTTTAAAAAACACTAAAAACACTCTTTTATAATTGCAAACACGACTATGATACGATATTCCATCATGGAATGCCAGTTCCTGTCTTCCGGCTTCATCATCAGACCTTGAAACCTAATCGTGGTCAAAGTTCATTACAAGACCTTTCTAACAAGTCCAAACACGGCTATGATACGATATTCCATCATGGAATGCCAGTGCCTATCTTCCGGCTTCATCATCAGACCTTGAAAATTAATCGTGGTCAAAGTTCATTCCAAGACTTTTCTAACAAGTACAAACACAGCTATGATACGATGTTCCATCATGAAGTTCCAGTTCATATCTTCCGACTCCATCATCAGATCAGTTCGACAGTACCATATTATTGTATTGTCATCAGAACTACATACAGCTGCCAAATTTCATGACGCTACGATCCTTGAAAGATGGTTAAATTAGTAACCTTAGATTCCATTACATAGTTACATACAGGTCGACCTAATACAAGCGTGTTAAGTCACGACAGACTAACCATACATCAAATGTTAAAAATTATCTATATATAGTATATAAAAGGCTGACTTGTTCGAACACTTATAACTCGAGAACGGCTGGACCGATTTTCATGGTTTTTGATTTGTAGTAGTTGTCTCCGTCCCGAATAGCAGAATAACTATTAAAAACGAAAATTGGAAAGTTTACGAAAATTTAAAATAAAAGAAAAAAAATCCCATACAAAATGTAAATCCGTGTTTTTCTTACGATCAGTTGTACGTGGCATGTTCACGTGTCAGCAAATCATCCCTTTATTTGTTCTTGCGCCTGATAAATAAACAAAAATGTATATCACAAGGTGCTTCAATGAAGAGAATTAAACCGAGTGCATCCCATGCTGCACAATATGTAAATAGTTTAATTCAATCATGTCTTGCTGACACGCGTTTAATAAACTTAATTTTTGTACTTTTATATTTGTTTTTGTGTTATCATCTTAATAAAGTAGTGAACTCAATATTTATTTTAAATTCATTGTTTTACTTTCATAAAATACTAAATTAAGTTCAGCTAATCTGTAACACGACATTCATTGACTGTTAGGCGGTACGAAGTTTGCCGGGTCAGCTAGTAGTTTAATAAAACTTTATTGCACAAATTATTATTATATTTTTTAATATGTAAGTATGTTGATTATATTTTAACATTGAACTAACTACCAACAATTATTTATCTTTGTTGTTATATATATATTTTTGACAATGAATTGTACTTTTTGGACTAGGTATTTTTATATTAATTTTCATGTTACATTGAATGTTATTAACATTTTATTTCTTTTCTTACTTATAACTTTATTTTTCGCTTTTAAGACTATTCTGTTTGTCATTCTCTATTTAATCGAATGTTATATATTCTATTTACTTAATCCCGGTTACATAATGGAATTGCAATTTTAATTTACTCAAACTTTTACATAATTGATTGTAATATTAGAGTTCTGTCCACCCTAGAACGGGCTAGTCCCATCCCAGAATCAAATAAGCAAAAGGTTAAAGTTTTGCCATTCGGTTCCTGTTATTTTTGTAAGCAAATTCAATGTTTTATAGAAATTAATTCATAAATAAATAAATAAATAGAGATGAAAAAGTGAGGATTTTAGGCCTTCCGAAATGACCACGGCGTGATTCTACATAACCCAGATTACTTAAAATGCGAATGGCCCGTTTTAGCATTGAAAAAATAGCCGTGAGAGTTTGTAAAGTCTGTGGCTATCATAGTTTATGAGAAATGAAGGTAAGGAACCCTCGGTGCGCGAGTGAATCTCACACTTTTATTCTTGTGTTGCTCCATCGCGCCGTACATATTTTATAATGAAAACATTTCGGCATCTGTTGATCAAATATGGCTCGGCCGCCGTGCAGCCATCCGTTCTCCATTATCTCTTGCCCAAATATGTTATGCATTTGCGTAATTGTGTAATTGTGTAAAAGTCATAAACGCAAGAGCGAGCACCGCCAAGCGACGACCAGCTGAGAGTGAAAGCAATGCCAGATCTTTGCCTTACTTTCGCTTGATAGATCTTTAATCTCCGGGTACCTTTGCTATGCTTTCCGCTCGAACAATTAGGTTAGGAACACCATCACGCAATCTGGTTTTTCTGTTTTGCCATCCGACACAACATATTGGCTTTGCACTGGAAAGTATTGGGTCCTTAAGGAGCGTTCAAGTATTACGAAGCGCATTTTTTAAGATTTTTGACCCTTCCTCCACCCATGTAACGCGCCGTAACATTTTTCAATCCCCCTCCTCCTCCCTAAAGTGACCATTTTACCTAAAAGTCAGAAAGTCGTTAAAATACATTTGTTATTGTTTTAATCGCGTTTACAATACACTATAATCAACTACTCCAGTAGATAGGCATTCCTACACTTAAATGCGTCACAAAATTAAATGCTTAAAATTTAATTATTAAAAATATAACTATCGTGATAGTTGTCATGGCTGTAATATTATGTTCAATATTACCTACATACAAATAATCAAAATATACTAATGTGATTTAAGAGTCAGGGAGAATAATATATTAAAATAGAAATGCAAATTCTATGTGGAATAATCAAACAAAATTTATTTTATTGCCAATCCAGCAATATGATTTTGTATTTTTTTTAAAAATTAATAGATGTATAATAAATTATATGAAATTATATGCGGTATTAATAAATAAAACAAGAGATTTCTAACTCGCAATACATGCGTATACTGTTATTTTATTTATTCATATTGATTTAATAAACAATCACACACAATGTGATAAACATTTGATTAAGTTTAAAATATGTTAAAATGGGCTCAAAATTGTCCTAATAAACTTTTACTACTAATCTTACATTAAATTATGCCGTTTTTCGTGACTTGGCCCTGTCCTTACATACATTTTTGCCATCATCAACCATTGTTCTTCTCATGAGATTGTTCTTTTTTGTTTACATTTTTGGCATCATCAACCATTGTTCTCTCCTATTTTAGCTTTTTTTTAATTAACCCGGCATAGCGGCATAATTTCATGGCAGACTGCGGCAATTTATTGAAATTTCTTGCAACATCGCCGTGCTCAACAAAAAGTACTATAACTATGGAACTAACACTGCAATCATAAAAAAAATAACTGAGCAATGATCGCATTGAAATTTCGTATATAGAATATTGAAATATAATTTCGTAAAACTATTAGGTAATTATGAATAAATATGAGAAAGTCGAAAACGTGAAAAAAACTCGGCATTTCTAACTTGTACTAGTCTTACGAAAAAATACGAAAGCCTATTTAGAAATTGTAAATACTATCGTAATCTTTATTAGATTCTCTATCAAAGGCAATATTTCGTTTTGCTTATTTACATACAAAAATATTTAGATATTAGCTCTTAAAACCCAATAAAATTTGGATGATTTGTCGAGAAAAAAAAATTATGTTTGACAATGGAATTTTACCAGAAATATCAGCGAAATGACGCGCGAAATTATTCTAGCGACTGTCTATGTATCTATGGTAATAATCAGATATTTGGAATGGATTTTAGGATGCGTTCGAATTACACAATAATATTAATGTGCGCTGCGGCCAATATTGGTCGTCACGTAGTCAACGGTGTTCTGATGTACATCCAAATTTAGTCGTTACGTAGCCGAAGAGTTAATAAACTCTTAAAATAAAATAAAATATTTATATATTAATAAAAAAAGTTGCCAAATTTGAAGATTTAAATTCCCTAGTTTTGTATTTAAATAAAAAAAACAATGTTACGTAACGCGTTGTTCAAACCCCCCTCCCACCCCTGTAATGCATCGTAACTATTTACAAGACCCCCTTCCTTTTTTCAAATTGCGTTACGTAATACTTGGACGTCCCCTTACCTATGAAGTTACTGTTCTATAAAGGAAATTTAAGAGCAAAAACTTTATATGAAGCATATATATTTAATTAATAGAAATAATGACCCCTATTATCCATACAGATTTCTCATTTTAATGGGAGTAACTTAATTCCTCTTAAACCTAATAGATTTCTCACTTCAAACTAATAAACTTAAAAACACGTAGGACTATAACTGATATAACGTGTCTCCATAAGCTTTTTTGCACAATCGACTAGACAGCCCAGCTAGTCTAGAAAAAGTTCAATTTTGTGTGCCACCGCGACTAACGAGGAGCTCTCAAAGATTTTCGGTTGTCGCTTGCAATAACAACATCGGATCGAATAGACCTCTTGCCAGAATGTGTCGCGTTTTTGATAAATCTAGTAAAGGATTAGATGTATTTTATGATTCCATAAATATAATAAAAGATTCGATCATACCTATTGTAATGATTTGAAAATCATCACATGAGCGCTTAGCAGCTCTAAGCTAAACGCAAAATAGATTAATCGAATTTTTACAAATTAAATTGTACTTAAAAAGATCATAGTGACATCTAGCGATTTGATTAGGAACTAAAACTGACAGATGAAAAAAAAGACAGTTGCTAAACTATAGAGCGCAGTGCCATCGTCACATAATAAAGGGTTTTGAGTAGTTTTTGAGAGTTAAGGACATCATTAGGGGCTTAAAAATAGACAATCAGGAGTATTTGGCAAGAAATTACCATATTTTGAGATTTTTACGAAAAATCGACGTAAAAATCAATAATTGACAAATAGACAATAGAAGCACGGTTATGGTCTTAAAAAAGTCGACCGATTGGTTTTTCAAAGAAATATATAAGGGGTTCATTAAATAGTAGGAATTATGGGAGAATTTAATAGCAATATTGATAAAGTCATTTGAAGAACATTTAATTTATTATTAAGAGAAATTGGAAAACATAATCGATATCGATGCATGAAGCAGAATCAATGAAGTCAAAGGAATTTATCACCAAATAATTGCCAGTCAAAATAAAAATTTAATTGTTAAAATGAGGAAATTTAGAAACACTTAATTAAAATAGAGGAATGACTAGATAAAAATACTATCAATAAATAAAATTGAAATAAAATAGTTGTATTATTTCGCTTTCGAAAACGGAAACGGAAACAGAAAAGCTTATAAAAAGTTTCTGGAACCTTCGAGAATATTCGAGTGGGCAGACGACGCTTCGAAAGCGGAAACGACGCGTAGAAAAGGCGGCAAAATCAAGTCAAAATACATTTCCCGCCGAATATGAAACATCAATTTTCTCATAATACGTAAAATAAATACTTAAAATCATATGTAGAATTAGAAGCACGAATTATCATTAAGAAATTCGCTTGTTGGCAACGTGGCAGAGCGTTATTTAACGAAAAAAATAGATAAATCAGATCGTTTAATGACTGATTAGTCAATAGTTATGGGTTAAATCAGTAAAAAAAGGTCACATCGATAGGGGTGTTATATAAGGGATGGACGAATAGCTTCCGGGATCCATTAAAAATTTTCTGTCGGAAGCATCGAACCTACGAAAGTTTACGGAAGAAAAAGTAGAAATCTGGTGCTCAGATGTGAGAAAAACAGTTGAGAACAAGGGCATCGGGATGCTATGAAGCATTTCGATGCCCAGTTAAATTAAATTCGTGTAATAAGTGCGCAGATCGCGTATAACAGAAACGCTTCATCACACTCGACATTGAGGCGATTTTACAAAAGTGCTAAAAAGCGAACAAATATTAAAAATCCAGTGCTAAAACAAGTGAAATCGAGAGAGCTATGCGAGTTGGCACAATAAAATCCAACTTTTTCAAATCAAAATTGAAGTACAAGATTTTGTCGTATGGCTATATACGAAAATATATCGGAGCCGATGAATAAAAAAATGAAGACGTCAGATTAGACTTCACAACATTACGAACGTTGTGCGAGGGTGTACACATAGCGGCAAAATTAATGGAGAAATATTTAACAAGGATGCTGTGATGGTCTCTGGTAGCAGTTCGGTAGAGCGGTGATCACAGGATCTGAAATACAATTAACATTTGACGAGAATGCAGTGACGGCTTGGAATTGCAGTACGATAGTAAGCGGCTGGGGGTTCTAAGAGACATTCGTCGTAGTGATGGCAGATTTCTAGGAAAGCGACAACACATCGAAGATTGACGTTTAGTTATAAGTGCATAATTGTGCAAAGGCAGCTGTAAACACGGCAAGTATAGCCGAGAATCATTGTTGGCAAAGATGTACTAAAAATATGTAAGTTTATTTTTGCTGAAGCTGGCGTTATTTATTTAGTTCTTTAGGCTGAAGCTAGCACCCAATATTATCATTGTTGTATTTTTTTGGGGTTATAAATATTCGAGTTTTTTGTGGTTTGTTTAGAAATTGTTAGAAATGTTAAGTAGTTGTAACGTAAAGGCGTGATTTCTACATATTTGCACGTTAACTAAAAATGATGGCATTTAACATCGCTTGACACAAGAGTCGTTGATAATTCTACGAGATAAACATCTAGTCAGACTCTTATTTAATTTGGAAGAGAGATAGCACTTGCTAACTCCATTAAATTTGACACAAGCCATTTATGTGCCACAATGTGCTCATGGATTGGAAACTTAGTTAAGGACACATTCGAATAATACAGAATGTTAGGTTAAATTTAAAGATAAGGAAAATTGTAGATTGTACTAAGATTTTTTACGACTGATCGATGGGGTTTCACAGATAAACGGGAAGGGAATAGTAATAATAGAAATAATAGAACGAAAACCATATGGACGTCCAATGGACTGGATGATAGCCAGGTCGTAGTTTTATCGGGCATTAGCGACTGCGGTCATTTAAATTCATTTATATTACTGGAACGTCATCGACTAGTTTGACAGTATGTTAGGTTATATGTATTTTTAGTGTTGTATGTAAACATTACGATTCATGTTTCAATATAATTTGACATTGAACATATTTAAATAAATAAGGGATTAGAATCTAATTGTCGAATTTCACGGCGGAGATTTAAACTCATGCATTATTATTATTAATATCAATATTTTTTAACAATCGACTGAACGCAGCCATTGTTGTCATCGACAAATAATCGATCGAAAATAACTCAAAGAACAAATTGTAAATATTTTGTGGTGAATTAGGCGCTCATTATTATAAATATAATTCACAATAATAGTAAATTAAAATAGAAGAAATTATAATTTGAATTGTCTGATATATGCATTATGGTTTAATATATATGGATTATTAATTGGAGAAGATTTGTTTCATTGAGGAAGTAAATACAAAGAGGGAAATTATTAGGCAAGGTATTGGAAGCCTATCCCAATTGAAGGTAATATTATCACTATCGCTGATATGGTAGTGAAGTAAGTGGATTAAAAGTGTAGCTTACAATTTTAAAGATAGAGAGTAAGTAAAAATCTTCTCTACAAATGACGTCCCAACGTGATGGGCCAATAGACATTGAAAGTATCTTAACATAACATATCGAGAAATAGATTTTAAAATTATAACTCATAGAAAATATATATAGAGAATATATATAGTAGATGTCTAAATATATATAAAAAATTTACACTACACTAGCCTAATCTTCTACTTTTTAAGATTTCACTAACTGCCATCCTAATGTACTGTATTATATGATTATTATATTATAACATACTATTGTATTATATCATATAGTATAATAATAAATATTATTATCCAATTACTCATACTTCTATTTTGCTCTATCCAAATAACCTTATTAACAACTTATTTAATTATTTCTTTTCTTACCATTATATTATTATTAGCTTTATTATATTTTTTTCAACTATCAACGTGTTCATGTTATTTCTATGTTAATGTGTAATGCAAGCATTGCGAACTATTCATAGGATAGTATTTTTTTTTCGTTTAAATATGTTTTTAAGATATCATCTGTAAGTTTGCTATAAAATAAAAAAAAATAAAAAAATCCTCTGCTGTAAAACTCGCGTGGACAGAAGAAACCAATGACTGCTTTAAAGGCGTTTTTCACGGAAATCAAAGAAATAACTAAATTAAACGTTATTTACCTTAACAATTTTGGTGAAATAAATTTCATTTTCATGTGTCTCTGGATAATTGTTGGTTTGCTTAATCACTTTAAGATGGTAACTTTAGACGAAGAATAGCCTCTATATTTAATCCTTCGAATGAAAACATGACTCCAAAAGATGCTGATTAACGTTAGTTAAATTAATACGAGTTGTCAACTACAACGGGCGAACCCGTCACCTCAGGAAGTTTTAACGATTGGTCGTTCTATCTCCCGTGAAGTGCAGAAGACTTGGATAAAACAGTCCACCGTCAAGCTGCGCCACATGCCCGTAAGAGGCCAACGCCTTATCCGCGAGATAACCAGGTATGTTACCCAGCGGGTTTACTGGTTACACTCACGCCCTTACTTCCAATTGCGACCAGAGTACTCCGGTCTCTCGATTGGTTACGAGTTCGAGTCGCTTGCGCGGTCCTCTCCCTTACGAAGCGGTGAAACGGTGTAAACCGAATCTATCGCGGACCATGGCATCCTTTGCCCGGCTGTTCACCCAGGATCGGATAGCGGATGATCCTTTCAATAGCAGTCGCCGTAAGGTGCGCAACCACCCCCGCTCTATAGGAAACAGTACTGCTTTCAGACTCCCCCGACTGTTAGTCAGAGTGCACAAACGATTGGCTTACGCCGCACGGTGCGTAGACCGTCCAGGAGCGCTCCTAGGAGAAACTAGCCCTAAGGCCAGAGTCCTGCCCGGGCTCGCACTTCATGCGTGGAGGCCGCCGGATGGGTGTTGGCCCATGAGTGTGACCAACCCTGAACAGAATGGGTCTTCGTGGCCAATTCAGCAAGAGCCCATTAGCTCCCAACGTTAGTTAAAGTATAAATTTCGACGATATGTATCTTGTGATAATATCACATATATTATATGGTATGCCGTGTATCTACGGAATCAACTAAATATGACATAGTTATAATTCGCCATGTATAATGTGGCTCTCTCGTTATTTCTCACTTTCCGAGTTACATTTTCATGCATGGATTTTCACGGTTTGCTCGCGAATTTTTCAATGCGCCCACGTATTTTATTGTCCGTGCAAGTCATTAAATGCGGATTAGAATTCACAGTCTAATTGGTCGCCGCGGTGTGCGCTCTAGCGAATAGTCCGTCAGACTGTGATAATTTAATAGGATCGCTCTTATGAGAAGACGAACGCGAAAGAAGCCAGAGGAAGTTCGACGGTCCTTATACTACAGCTTATAAGGGTGATTAAGACGACACACCCGGCTTAATATGTATTATAAATAGGATAAATAGAATTTACCGCGTGAACCGCCGTTGTCCTAAATTTTGGAGATGCCAGCTGAGTCGGCGGATCAAGTTCGCAAATCCGCCGCGGCAGCAGTTGACAAGTCGCATTCATTGCGTGCGCACGGATGCCATGTTTCATTTTTGGCGCTCAAAGTAAAAAATCGATTCCGTTACATTTTTGGTCTCACGCACAATACCTTGCTGGTACGGCTATATAGTAAGTATATTTTGACTACATAATAAATGTATTAAGCAATTACAATATCAAGAATGTGTGATATTTGATACATTTAAGATAAATCGTACAAAACATAAAATAATTGGGGATGGGGTCAGTTGAGTCAAAACAAATGGTGTCAATTGAGCATGGGTCAATTGACCCCGCCTTTTTTTTAGCTAACTTACATGTTTCCTTTTATTTTTATTGAAATGGGGACTTACAAAAGGAAAACTGAAAGGGCTAACATCTCGAAAGATCACTTACAAGAGGCTGCAGAAGATGTTGTGAGACCGCTTCCTAAAGCAAAGTCGCTTCAACGAAAACACAAAAAAGGACTTCATTAATCACGTGATGTATTTTAGCAACTTTTTAACCCCTCCCTCCCCCTGGTGATAGGTGGTGAGGTTTTAGACCAACCCCCCCTCCCCCCCCGCCGCCTACCCGAAATCACGTGTATTTTTTTCGTACAAAGTTTTTTTTTTTATCTTCGTAATCTAATTTAATTCTGGAAAATTAAGCACCGTTATTAAAATTTCCAGACAGACATTAAGGGTGCAGGTTGTCTGCATCTGACTGGCATAAAATTAATAAAGAAAAGGTGTAATCATGTGAAAAACATATATTTGTACTGTCAACGGCGAGTCAAGGTCACCCCCCCCCCTTCCCCCTTGTGATATTTCGTGATGTTTTCTGAACCCCTTCTCCTCTTTCGAGCCTCACGTGATTAATGGACGATCCCTTATTATTTGCGGAGTAACAGCAGCAATTTGCCGCCTACCCGCTGAACAACGGTTGACGATTGACAGTACCTTAGGACAACGGCGGTTGCAACGTCGCCGAAACGTCGGGTGCTACACGCTTTTCGCGGTAAATAGGAAATAAAACAGGGGGGGCTCCCCCTTGTGATATTTACTGATTTTTTCCGAACCTCCTCCCCCCCCCCCCCCCCTATTAGAGCCTCACGTGATTAATGGACGACCCCTAAGACTGAAGACGAAGAATACTTCTGCCTTATTTGTGTCGAGGCTTTTTCAAACAGCTTTCCAGGCGAATAATGAATTCAATGCCACGATTGCCGACAATGTGCTCATGCCAAATGCATTCCTGGGTCTGGTCCATATTTTATATGTCAAATTGGTAAAAGTGGTTGAGTTTTTTTAATAATTATGTAGTGAATAGCCTTAGCTTAAAATAAGCTATTTTAAATTAAAGGAGTAAACAGCTTTTATTCGTTTTATTTATTTATTTTATAGAAAGTATTGCACTGAAATTATGTAGGTTCAACTGACCCCGTAGGGTGGCTCACTTGACCCCGCATATGGGGTCAGATGAGCCACACGACCTTCGCTAGTAAAATCGAGATTTCATCCTCTTACGAATATAATTATTCAAGTTTTTTGATATGATTATGTAGCCATGGAAGAAACCTGACTATGTTAAATGGAAAGATTTCTCTACCTTCAATAAAATAAAGTGAACACTGTTCTGAACAAAATCCGGTTCAGCTGACCCCGCTTTACCCTACTATATTTTGCATGTCAAATAAGAACCCTTTTCCACGCAATATATTTGGAGAACATAACGGAAATAAACTTTGAACTTTGAAATGAACCATCAACTCAATTGAAACACTCTGAACTTTGAACATAAACGCAACCCAACGCTCAGCGATGCAACTATCAATTTTGGAGACTGTTTCGAAACGCTCATGCAGACGTTACAAGTAGGCCGTTTATGTTATTGTGTTATTGTCATTAGGCGTTTCGGTAGGAGTTATTAGGTAGCGCATAATGAGCGTTGCGGCATAAATGACGGTTGATTGATTTCATACTGTCATTGCATATTTCTTCCCGTTCGAATATGCAACACCATCTATGATGTTTGTTCGATTAGTTTGCCGATGGATTTAATAAACTATAGTTGCATTTTTAGTTTTAAATATCATGTTCGCAGACCATGTCCTTTCTGTCTGCCCTTATGTCTGTCCGTATATCCTCACTGTATCCTGTCTTAGCACATCAAAGCTGTTAAAAATGTTCAGCGAGAAAAATCGGCGATCTGCGAACATATATTGGATAGCGGAAGTAACCACTGGATGCAGTTTCAAAATCCTATTGTGCTATCCAGGGAACAATTCTACTTTCTTCGCATGATCCGGGAAGCCATTGAAATAAGAAGAACCCGAACTTCAACAGAGACGACGGTTACAAACTCTCTTCTACGTGGAACCCTTTTCTCAAAATGTTCCCGCCGCCGAACGCCGTACGCAAGGACGTAAGACAGGATATAGTGAGTGTAGTGTGCAAGACGGATTTTCGAAATTCGCGCGCTCCAAACCGGCCCCCCACCACCGTTATAACCTACGCAGTGGCGGCAGCGGTATGCGGCCTACCCGCGGAACAACGGATTGACAGCTTTTTCAGTCTACCCTAGACAACGGCGGCTGCAACGTCACCGAAACGTCGGGTGCTACAAATTTCACGCGGTAAACTCGTTTCTATCCTATTTATTGTGCGTCGTTTACAGATCCGCGCGTAGCCCTTTCGGCCGCCCCCCATATATATTATATAAATATATAATACACATGACTATTGAATGCTCTTGTTTTTAAGAAATGTTTTCCCAAATGCATGTTTTTGTTATTTAGAAAAATACGTTTTAGAAAAATACGCAGTCACACTGACATTACTATTCAAAAGATCATCTTTATAAATCTTCTAAAATACCGAATTTAAAAATTCTCACGACTACAATAATTCACTCTTACTTCGATCGGTAAAAGAAAGTGAAAAAAATGTAGCAAAGTCATCGTTCTTTTTGGAATTTGAACCATAATTGACTCGAGCGGAGGCCAAATCAACATAAGTTTGTGATATAAAAAATATTTAACCTTTCGTCGCGTTATTATTGTATGTGAAAACAATAGTTAAGCAAGATTTCCAGAAGCCGCCATAGAAACTAAGTAGATAGGACTTTCTAATCATGAGTGATAATCGCCGATAGTCTTACAAATCCGCGTATTATAATAATATATATTTTTATATATTTTCTTTATATGGCTTATTACCTTACCGAAATCTTTTACAGCCAACCCAGTTAAGTTACAGAGCGAGCAGTGACCACTTACAATATCAAAGATGCAGCAAGGACTCAAAATCAATATGTAATATGTAAAGAAGAAGGTGCGAACATGAAATACTGCTTTATTTTTAACTTTACCCATTACCTTTTTTGACGCAGGGCAGTCAGGATAAGATGGGTTAGCGGGACAAGATGGTGTTGGTCGATATTTGACAATCTCTACCTAACAGTTCCTACGAATTTCACGCGGTAAATTCGTTTCCATCTTATTTATAATACTTTTCTTGTTCAGTTCGATGTACAGAATCGCCATTAAAAATAATTAAACAAGTTAAAAGACACGACTGTCGTTACAAAACGTGAACCATTGCATTTAGAACTATTAGAAAACATTTGTTCGCGCTGAATTTGTTCGCGATTTGTTCAAGAGAATAAAGTTCTACGAAAGCTCCGTTACGTCCCCGTAGAAGTGTGTTTTCTCTACAAACATCCAGGGCTTAAAGACGATTGCGCATTCTACGACTCAGTCGACGGGACTTCCCCAAGGCCTGTGGCATATTCCATTTAGCTGGGCTTCACGCGAGCCGTACCCACTGACCCGGCTTTTTCAGTGTGGCATTGCAGATCGTCCTGCGGCAGGTATCTCAACTGATAAAATGGTTTTTTTTATATTTGTGGTTTATCTATTTATGCATAGAGACCAGTGATTCCCAAAGTGGTCTATATGGATCCCCAGGGGTCGATTTCGATTCGCAGGGGGTCCACGTCAGCGAGAAACAAAAATCGGGGTGGACGAGATGTAAATGGGGGTCCACGTTAGTGGACTCCATCTAGGCAGGTCACCATAAGCATTTAGGCCAGCGATGCACAGACTTTTTCTACTTGAGGGCCGCATCACCTTCTTCCAACTAACGGAGGGGCAATGAAACAATGTTATGGTTATGGTCTTCGAATAATTATTTATTTTCTGCTTCTTTGAAAATTTGGATCATTCAACCTCACGTGTATCAATGTCATAATAATAATATAAAATATATTAGTGCCAATACAATAGTTAAAGAATGGAAAATTTTAGATTACAAATATCATTGTTACGTATATTACAATACTTATATACGTATATGTCAATACGTATATTACAGTATAATATACGAGGAATAACATGTATTCTATTCTATTATCTAACTAAGAATATTCTATATATCTAACTAAGAATAAATTTTATTCTTAGTTAGATACATGACATTGTATAGAAGACACAATTTTTTGTATGTTAGGGGTCACTTTAGTAGTGGCTAAGTGCAAAATGCCTTCAAGATTTTCGTTGTTAAGACGATTTCGGTTCTTACATTTATTAGCATTATTCATTATTGAAAATGTTTGCGAAGTGCGAACGAGACGTCGTAGCGGTGAGGCGCTCGGCGAGCGTGCACAGTTTTCTACCTATGTATATAGAAAAAATATTTTTCAAATAATTTCGAGGACGGGGGCCGCCCACAAAGTGTCGGCGGGCCGCGGTCTGTGCATCGCTGATTTAGGCGATCCGTTAATGTTGTATCACTTCTTAAACAGATTTTGTATACAGCATAGTATTTAAAAATTATAATAATAGCAATAAACAAACGCGCGCGTCATAAGTATCACGAAATCAACACTCAACTCAAATTGCATCACTAGTCGATTGAAGAGGCCAGCGCACATGACTAACGAGGGAAGGTGCGAATGAGATATGTAAAAAAAATTGCGCTTCAATGGGTAACCGTGCGAGCGAGTAGGATAAATGCGCCACATGAATGAGCAAGCGAGATAGTGCTACATGTGCACTTATGTGCGGCTTTCCCAAATGTTTCGTACTTTAACATCGTGGATGCTTAGGAATAAAGAAATAAAATTTGTACATATTTTTTATTTTTTACAACTGTCCACATTACCAAAAACCCTATGTAGGCGATCAGTACTGTTCCAGCTGTCAAGAAACTTTTAATGTTAGTAAGTTCAGGAAAATTCAGGCAGGGGTCTACGGGAAACAAAAAGGGGTCTACTAGTCAAGAAAGTTTGGGTACCTCTGATATAGACACATATATATTTTCGGAATGTAATCAATCAGACCATTCATTTGATACTAAACACGAATAATATGTTTATCAGAAATTATTGACATTTGGACATTTAGACATACCTATATTTATCTGATATTTAGAAGTTTAGGTACACTAAGACGGGATGAAATAACGATTCTAACAATACCACACATTTCTAAATCGGTTAAAGCGTTTATAAGCTATCGTGGAATAAAGAAATGGAAAACATACTTACAAAACCTTCTTCTACTTAGGTACACTTCTTTTTGGTGGTAAGTCGTGTAAAAACACTCGATCTTCCATTAGTCTATATATGAAAAGCACAATCTTCGCCTTTACTTGTCTATGCGCAAAAGGCGTCGCATCGCTCGTCGTCACGATTTCGTTTTAATTCAACTGTCTGATGTGACGGCAAGCCAACGTTGTGCAACCTTAGTTAGAGTGTTCGTTCGTTGCTTACTGCAGACAAATTAAAATTGTGCTCATGTATGGCGAAATTTGGGCCTTTTCACTGCGCGAAACAGCTCTTGCAGTTCATCATAATTTATGAAGTTAGTGAAGAAAAAAAAATTTATTATTGTTATTTAAGGCAGACGTAGCCATTGCTAAATTTCAAAAATGCTTATTGAAAAAACGCAATCGTGTGCAATGGTTCTTTTGTCCTAAGTCTTCCATTATTGTTTTGTCCTAAGTCTTCTACTTCACGGGAGAGAATGATTATTTCGTTAAAACTTCCTGAGGTGACGGGTTCACCCGTTGTGTTTGAAAACTCTACTACTACTGTTTAATGGTTGACTGTAAGATATCGCTATAGCGATAAGTCCGCAATTTGTGCATAAATTGTCTTTTATTAAAACCATTCTAATATTCGAGAAATAATAGTATAGTAAGAAATAATAGTATAATAAAACTTAGGTGCACAAATTATTAACATATTTTTAAACGTATATGTTAGGTATTTTTTAACATTGAACTAACTACCAAAAATTATTTGACTTTGACAATGAATTATACTTTTAGACTAGGTATTTTTATATTAAATCCTATATTACTTAACATAATATTAAATATTAATGACTGTTTCTTTCTTTTCTGACATATACCTTTATTTATATTATTTAATCGAATTTTATATTATATTTATTGCCGATTTAATAATGGAATTGCATTTTATTTATTATATTTTTTAATATTTTTTTATTAATATTATTTTCTATTTTATTCTGAAGACCACATTTTAGGGTAATTTAGTGTCATTAGTTTTTTTAAACTTGTAGATTTGTAAGTAACCAAGCAATCAAGCAAACTTGATTGTAGTATTGGAGTCCTGTCCACCCTAGAACGGGCTAGTCCCAGTTGGGTGACAGAAACAAATAAGCAAAAGGTTAAGGTTTTGCCATTCGGTTCCTGTTATTTTTGTAAGCTAATCAATGTTTTATAGTAATTAATTCTTAAATAAATAAATAAATAAATAAAATTCATTAAGAATTGTTTTATAGCACAATAAAGTTATTCTATTCTATTCTATTCTAACATAAAAGACAATAGCAACCTCAGAACGTTCCAAAAACTTTGAAAGGATTTTTTTACAACAAACACGATTTACTCTATTGAAGAATTTATAAATTTTACAAAATGACTTTTTTTACAGCCCCTTTATTTTAATGTAATGCGTATACTGATTATTTCATTTGTTGATTGTTTTAGCTTGAATTAATTATTTTATTGAATGTTTTAGTCATATGGTATCTTATATTTAAATATAATTACAATGTATTACATTCTTCTTGGACAAACCATTATAAAAATTAGGTTGATTGATTATCAGATTATTAATGATTATTGCTTTTGTTTGATCATTTCTGATATTGATTATTTGAATTGTTGATGGTTTTAGTTTTACTGCTTGTTGATTGCGCCTTATATAGCTTATACTTTATAAAGTTTCTTTTAAAACGAAATGTTGTATGCTCTCTGGGCAGTTTGTTATTTAAACATTGTATGTTTTTTAACAATTCACACATTAAAGAACTTGAACTTGAACTTGAACTTCTATTACATATATTGCTTTGGAGTTGTCAACTACTATCTACTAGATCGACTACAACGGGCGAAGACGTCACCCTAGGCTGGTATACATTTCATTTGACACTGAACACGATATATGTGTGTTAATTTATTCACATTTGGACATTTAGACAACTACTTACTTCATATATGGGCAATTAAGGCGGACATTTTGATATTTTGACTGGTAACGTACCCTATGACACTTGGGATGACATGACGATTCTAACAATACCACACACTTCTAATTTGGGTTAAACGTTTAGAAGTTATGGTGGAATAAAGAAACGGAAAATATACATATATGAAGCCTGAACACATTACACTTCTTTTTTATTGGGCAGTCGTGTAATAAGCATCTTCATCATAGATCACCATTAACCGTCTTACGGAATTATCTCATTTTCCGTCAGTAGGTCCAGGGCTATTTTATTGAAGTACCTAGTAGTAGAGTTGTCAACTACAACGGGCGAACCCGTCACCTCAGGAAGTTTTAACGAAATAATCATTCTCTCCCGTGAAGTGAGCGCAGAAGACTTAGGACAAAACAATCCACCGTCAAGCTCCGCCACAAGCCCGTAAGAAGCCAACGCCTTATTCGCGAGATAACCAGGAATGTTACCCAGCGGGCATACACTCACGCCCTTACTTCCAGTTGAGACCAGATTATTCCGGTCTCTCGACTGGTTGCGAGTTCGAGGTCGCTTGCGCAGTCCTCTCCCTTACGATGCGGTGAAGCGGTGTCAACCGAATATATCGCGGACCACGGCATCCTTTGCCCGGATCTTCACCCGGAATCGGGTAGCCGATGGTCGTTTCAAGAGCAGTCGCCGTTAGGTCAGCAACCACCCACGCTCTATAGGAAAAGTACAGCTTCCAGACTCCCCCGACTGTTAGTCAGGGGGAGCTAATGGGCCCATGATGAGGTGGCCACGATGACCCATGTGTTCAGGGTCGGTCACACTCACGGGTCAACACCCATCCGATGGCCTCCACGCATGGGGTGCGAACCTGGGTAGGACACTGGGTCAACCAGTCTCCCCTGGGAATCAAACCTCTGGCGCTCCTGGACGGTCTGCGCACCGAGCGGCGCAAGCCAATCGATTGTGCTCTCCGACTAACAGTCGGGGGAGTCTGGGAACTGTATTGTTTCCTATAGAGCGGGGGTGGTTGCCTACCTTACGGCGACTGCTCTTGAAATGACCATTGGCCATCCGATCCCGGTTCAGAGTCGGGCAAAGGACGCCTTGGTCCGCGATAGATTCGGTGTACACCGTTTCACCGCTTCGTAAGGGAGAGGACCGCGCAAGCGACCTCGAACTCGGAACCAATCGAGAGACCGGAGTAATCTGGTCACAATTGGAAGCAAGGGCGCGAGTGTCGGCCCGCCAGGTAACATTACTGGCTATCTCGCGGTAAAGGCGTTGGTCTCTTGCGGGTTGTGGCGTAGCTAGACGTCGGATTTGTAATGTCCAAAGTCTTCTACGCTCACTGCACGGTCGATAGAACGATGAATCGTTAAAACGTCCTGCGGTGACGGGTTCGCCCGTTGTGGTTGACATCTCAATATGTTAGTCAGAATGCACAATCGATTGGATTACGGCGCACGGTGCGCAGACCGTCCAGGAGCGCCAGAAGTTCGACTCCTAGGTGAAACTAGCCCAAAGGCCAGAGTCCTACCGGGCTCTCGCTGCATGCGTGGAGGTCGCCGGATGGGTGTTGACCCGTGAGTGTGACCGACCCTGAACAAATAGGTATTCGTGGCCAACTCATAAGGGCCCGTTAGCTCCAATTTTATTAGAGTGTAAATGCCCAAATAATCGATTAAAAAAATTCCCAGGCAAAATTGCATCCGAAGAAATCTAGGAATTCAAGTGCTTTAGCTGTTAAGTTGACTTTTGAAACAGCATTATTTCCAAATTTTATTGGATTTTGATTAGTACCTATATTATTTTTACAAATTTTGTTTATCATTTTTTGTTTTTTGTTTGTGTTGTTAACATAGCACCTCCTTACCTTAAAGACCTCTTTCTCCCGTTACGAAGTCATGGTGTTCCACTCAGGTCAAGTCAGGACAACACCATAGCAATTCCACTACATCAGTCTTCTTTTTTCACTAACTCATTTAGCGTCCATTCTGCTCGACTTTGGAACCAGCTTCCGCATGCTATTCGTCATGCAACATCCTTGCCCTGTTTCAAGGCGTTACTGAAAAAACATTTTCTCCCTCAAAATATCAACTAAGAACCAACCCTCCCCCTATCCCCTCCCCCCTCCCCCCATTCGTTGGGTTGTTGACTGGATAGAAGCATAAGAACTTTGTAATATCTATCATTTTATATAAGCAGTTATTTTTATTATTATTTATCTGTAGTTTCTATGTATTTATTATTATAATATACATATATTATATTATAAATTATATTTTTTATGTATGTATGTATATTTGGATGTATGTATATGTATATTTATGTGTATATGTTTATGTATGTGAGCTGTATTGATTCTTTTATTTAATATTACACGGTTGGCTGTAAGAAATCGTGAAACGATAAGCCCGCCGTTTGTACTAAGTTAAAATAGAATTTAAGTTTTCTTTACCCATGTATTTTTTTTTTGTTAGTACAATAAAGGTATTTTTCATTTCATTTCATTTTCATTTCATTTCATTTCATTTTCATCTCATTTCATTTCATTTTCATTTCATTTCATTAAACTTTTTAAAAAAATGCGATTTTATTTGTTTCTATTTATTGTATCTTTTAAATTGGCATTACTGTCTTTCTTGATTTTTTTTACTATGTTATTCTATTTGACATTTATGACATTTATCTAATATCCTAATATCATTGATTATACGTACAATCAATGCTAACTTTGTTGACGATTTCAACAGATTATGTATCTACCTATTTGATTGTTGTAGATACCTAGTCTTTTTTGAAAAATAAAAATGATTATGATTATGGTTATTAGTAGCATTGGGTACCTTATTTGTATCATAATATCAAGTAAGTAGTTGGCAATATGTCCAAATGTCGAAATGTCAATATATAAACGTAAATATATCGTGTTAAGTTTTATTATATACATTCTATATGGATAAATACATAAATCACAATAAATAAAATACAAACGGAGCTGCCATGGAATTCACCGACCGGAGTCGGGCCCATCATAATACTACTTTTTACAATTCTAGGGGTGAGCAATGGATTCCGGACTAACGACCGGCTGTGGTAGGTTTAGGACAGCTGTCTTGCCACATGTGAGCGTTTACCTTACCACCCATTCACTCCCCTTCAAAGCCATAGAATTTGAGATGCGAAAATCGCGATTTTAGATATTTTTTCTAGGAAAGAGTTGATTATTTTTTCTGGAAAGACCAAGATCTTTAAAGAGGTGAAATAGAGATTTAGCTGGCAGGCCACGAGCGCCAACTTCCACCGCGTGAAGGTGAATAGTGAAACCGTTCCGGGTTACGGCATTTGCGAGATCATGGTATTTATTTATTATATTTCATAAAATTTATATTTCATAAAAAAAACCGTAATAAAAGTAATGTTAATACAATAGTTCACTGTCTGTAACGGCAGTTGTGTTTTTTATTCTTTTTATTATATTTACTTGCTTTTAAATATACATACATAATCAACTGAATCTGAAAAAAAACTGAAGCTTTAAATTCGTGTAACTTACTTGGAGACGAGCGGCAGGAGATTGTCGAGAAAGGTGTAGTCAGCGTGGGAGGTGTAGGTGATGCTCTCGTGGCAAGCGACAGGTCCGTGCTCGGCCATCACGTAGTTCTGGAGGGTCCAGAAGTCTCCCCGCTGCCGGGTCTGCTGCTTGAACTCCTTGTCGTGGCATCCCAGCAGATTCGCCAGCATTTGCCTCGTCTGCGGAGTGAGGATGTTCTCGTTGCAGTTCTCCAGGTCGTAGGCCGCTGAGGTGCGAACCGCCTCCGCCGAACTGGGAACCCACGCTTCTGTCAAAGAAAATAGAAGTTTCACTATGGGTAAATGAGGCGACATACACACTTTCACTCATATACAGAGTGCCAAAAGCATAAGGCTAGTGAGTATCTCCTTAACCCCGGCATTTATTTATTTCCGTAATTCAAGTTACAAATTACAAAGAAAATCCTTATTCTAACAAAAAAACACTTTATAATAAGTGTATATATTATACCTAGCTTAGAAAGGGAATTCATCTTTTGACATAACGGTTTACCACCTCACTAGGTATGAACCTGTGTTGAGGTGGTACTAACATAGATGAATTCTTTTGAGACGAAAGGGCAAATCTTATCTAATACTTAAGAACAATATCGACATAAGGGAATTTCGACTAGAATTTCGAAGGCATATATCGACATAAGGGAATTTCCGCATTAAATCCAAGAAACGGTCTTGATGCAACTGCTACTGATTGGAGGCGAAAGTGGGAAAAGTCAAACCAAAGTGAGATAATAAATTTCAATTTAAAAAAAAATCTTCCCGAATTTTCCGATATATAAAAATCAAACCAATATAAAGAGACGAAATACCGCGCATTTTCATTGTTTTTTTAATTGTTTTTTTTTATAACAAATCGATTGATTTTAGGTGTGTGAGGGACCACCCCTCACTAGACTCCAAATTGTTCGGTGAGAGGTGGTGGTGTCAACTTACGAGTTATCTCCGTATTGAAAGGCGGTTTTGAACGAAATCGAAGAAATTTATTGATCGAAGGTTTGATATTGCCAGTTATAACGCTTCCCGAACAGTTTACGTTGACGCGAGTGTATAGATGCGTGACTGCGGTTACGAAGATGTGTGTATGAGGATATTACTTGTGCTCCTAGTATATTGTACTGGGCACGGCTCGAGTCTGTGGGGTTACAGACTGATGCTTCGAGGTTAGGGAGGATAAGGAAAGGAAACCAAGGAGCCGGATTCGTGGACACACCTCGTGAGAAGGGTACCGAATATGCCGTCGCAACCTTGGGGGAAGGTGATCACTCGGGCAATGATATGTGACCGAGAAGCCGTGACACCGAAGTGTGCCGTCGCTAACTAGAGACATGACCACTCGAGGAATGATACTTTGGTTGCTTTATCGCCGGTTTACATAGGGCGATTAATGATGCAATCCAAAATATTCCAAATAAAAGTAATGTTTCATCGTGCTGATTCATGGTTGCACGGGTTAAAATAATAGCTGAATTGTGTCAGTGTATTTCACTGGAAATCGATGCATTTGTTGATCGCATGTAATGGTTTAAGGTCCGTTACAAGTGTATAAACTTTGTTTTTATGATGACTTGTTGAAGGGTGATCGGTCGCCGGCGATAAAGATCCGGTAAACCTACAATGTCCTCGTCGAAAGTGGGGACATCTATTCATCAAATGTAAAGATAAGCATACCAAAAACGATCCACACACACACGCACACACACACACACCGCACACACCGCACCATCGTTTATAACAATATCCAACCTCATCCAAGTACAATATTGCCATTACCAATAACCCTTTAGGTATTCCGGCTACACAAACGATAAATATTTATAATAATAAATCCTTGTTTTTATTAATTAATTTGCCCACGTATAGGTACCTGTAATCACCAATATCCCTTGCGGTCTTAGAGTATACATAAGAAAGTATACTCTAAGTTTGCGGTATTGTCACTTGGCAACAGGCCACCATGTTGTACTCTATTGTGTGTGCAATAAAGTTTTTTTAAACAAAAAAAGCAATTGCCGTCCTGACCCTGAATGCGTTTGCGAAGTAATAAATGCTGTTGTCGTTCTCATTATGAGATAACAATTTGCAACGTTATCTAATGTCTATTTGATTCGTCGAGGTTTACTAAACATTTAACAAAAGAATTTATTTATTTCGCGGCTCATCCAACACGGTCCTTTATGGGATTCATCCAACACGGCGCTATTCTAAAAATATATGAATAAATAGAAAGGAAATACTTGAAGAAAAGTGACGTTTTCGTTTTTCCAAATCAAATATAACATCGGATAGCGCGAAGAAAATAACGAAATCATAATAAGGGCGACACAATTAAGGCAGATTTACATTGAGGAAGTTACAGGCGTCAGTGCTGGTGCCAAGAACTGAGACACTCCTTTGCTTGTCCTTATAATTCATTAAAACATTTGACGCAACATTTTAACATGACTAGGCCCATTGTCACGAAATTAGTCCAGACTTTTACGCGGAAAAATAAAACTAAGTGCTTAATTGGCCTGATAATTCACCAGACTTAAATCCCATTGAGAACCTATAAGAATCTATGACCTATAACCTATAATCTATGAACCTATAAGACCTAAATTCCATTGAGAACCTATAAGAATCTATGACCTATAACCTAGAATCTATGAACCTATAAGACCAAAATCCCATTAAGAACCTATAAGATAAGGCATATTCTTAAGAATCCTTTAGCTAAGATGAATTGTACGACAACAGAACAAATGATAAACAATGCTATAAAAGTGTGGTTTCATGATGATGACGTCACGAACATGTGCGCTAAGCCAGTGGTCAATGCCAAGACGTGTTGAAGAGGTATTTTATGCTAAAGGAGGACATACTTCGTACTAATGTAGAGATGTATCACTCTACTTAAGGTATGTAATGATTTTATTTTATTTATTTATTTATTTAAGAATTAATTACTATAAAACATTGATTAGATTACAAAAATAACAGGAACCGAATGGCAAAACCTTAACCTTTTGCTTATTTGTTTCTGTCACCCAACTGGGACTAGCCCGTTCTAGGGTGGACAGGACTCCAATACTACAATCAAGTTTGCTTGATTGCTTGTTTGCTTACAAATGTACAAGTTTTAGTAAAAAACTAATGACACTAAATTGCCCTAAAATGTGGTCTTCAGAATAAAATAGAAAATAATATTAATAAAAAAATATTAAAAAATATAATAAATAAAATGCAATTCCATTATTAAATCGGCAATAAATATAATATAAAATTCGATTAAATAATATAAATAAAGTTATATGTCAGAAAAGAAAGAAACAGTCATTAATATTTAATATTATGTTAAGTAATATAGGATTTAATATAAAAATACCTAGTCTAAAAGTATAATTCATTGTCAAAGTCAAATAATTTTTGGTAGTTAGTTCAATGTTAAAAAATACCTAACATATAAGTTTAAAAATATGTTAATAATTTTTGCACCTAAGTTTTATTATACTATTATTTCTAACATTTGATGTATGGTTAGTCTGTCATGATTCGATAACCATTTCTTTAATTTATTTTTGAATTCCCTAAATGTCAAATTCATTTTTATTTCCATATTGATCAGATTGTAAAATCTCGGCGCAATGAAAGAGTAATGTCTTTGACCAAATGATGTTTTCCTTCTGGGTATTATTAAGCTATTTTCTAAAACTTGTCTCGTTGGTCGCCGGTTCTGAATTATTCCTAAATTTGAGTTATTGTCCAAAAATAGCCTTAAGAGGGAAGTTTTTAGAAAAAGTTGCCTACAATCAAGAACTTTAGCTTCCTTATAAAGTTCATTAGTGGGATGGCGATTAAAAGCTACGATTTTAGAAAAAATATTTTTTCCATTTGTCCCAATTAATGTTTGTTCACTCAATACTTAATTTACATGTTGGTTCAGTTACGATGACAATCCATTTATTTTTATGCTAAGCATGACCTGATTCTACACCCTGGGTTGGCTCCCGAAGAGGAAACTCCTCAACGGTCAACAGCACAGGCCCCAAGTTTTGTATACTCATTCAGTTATGACAGCCCGTTCTAAGTTTTATCATGACATGGCTGCTGCACCCAGGGTTGGCTCCCGTTCTAAGTTTCACCAAGGACTGTGGCACCCAGGGTTGGCTTCCAACGAGGGAACTCCTCAACGGTCAACAGTACATACCTACATACAATTTTGTATACGCATTCAATTATGATAGCCCGTTCTAAGTATCACCATGCCATGGCTGCTGCACCTATTTTAAAAAATGGAGTCGGTTTTTCTTTTTGTAAAAATTTTGTCTATTATACTGCTTTAATATATTTACTGTGACGTCATTTAACGAATTTAAAGAAGACGCACGACCTGTTGTTTTTCCAGACGTCGTAAACATGATTACATTGCGATCAACCAAGTTACCTATTCGATTACGCATTCTTCTGAGAAGTCAGTCAAGCAAAAACGGCACGGTTGTAGTACATATGCATTTGATACACGCCGTTCTCCGGAAGAGACGACGCGGCGCACAGAGGGACAAATCATCAATCTGACCGGTCGAAATACTTTTCCCAGCATTTTTGCACATACTCGTAATAGTATAATAACAGTAGGACGGTGTCGACTACAACGGGCGAACCCGTCAACCCAGGCTGGTATAACGATATATAATCATTCTTTCAGCCGTGGTATGAGCGTAGAAGACTTGGGAACAAGACAATCTACTGTCTAGTTCACCAGTAACCCGTTAGAGTACCCAGTACCAGTTTTGACACAGGATATCTCCGTCTGGAATTAACCTTCAGGATACCTCCGTCCACCCGACGTCCTCCCGAAGTCGCTTAGGCGACCTCTACCTGTTGAAATACAGTGGTAATTCCATTAGAATTCATCGCGGACCAGGACGTTCTTTGCCCGTAGTGCTACACGGGATCGAGTGGCCCAAGGTCATTTCAAGAGTGGCTTGACAACAGGTCAACATCCACCCCCGCTGATTAAGAAACAGTATATTTCCATAGTCTCCAGACTCCTTCAGCAATTAGTCAGAATGCACAACCGATTGGCTTTGCCGAACGGCGCGCAAACCGTACAGCGGCGCCGGGATGCAATCCCGCTGGGAGAAACCTGTCCACCAGCTTTGAGGCATGAGACATTCAGATACCCATAAACACTTTACCAGGGGGAGAAATAATCTGATTCTTCCTCGTCCAAATCTAGAACTTTTTAAAAGGGATCCTAACTACGTCGGAATTGTATGCCACAATAAGCTACCCTCTAGTTTAAAAAAAATATGCCGCGAATGAAAAATGCTCCAATTTAAAAATAAACTCAAATTATATCTCATTGAAAGAGAATTGTACGACATTAACGATCTCTAAAAACTGTATGCATCTCGACTATATCTCTTTCTGTAATAGGTTTTTAATCGATTTTCAATTTGACTAATGTGTATTGACTATTTCTATTATTAAGTAGGCACATATTAATTATACCTTGACTATTTTTATTTGCAATATAAGCACTAAGACATTTTATTTTACTTTTTGACAATCGTCACATTTTTTTTGTTATTTTTGACATTACATTTATTAATTTTATATTAAAAAAACTTATTTTTATCGGTATTTTAAAAAAAATATTAATCTGTGTTTTTATCTGGTAAACTAAATGGTGAGACTCGATTTAATTCTACAATAATAACTTCTTTATTCTTACGAGTAACCTTATATGTTTTGATTAAAATTGATCATTAATGAATAATTCAATCATATCACGGCCAAATGTAAATGTATTACATCTGCCTATACAACTATGTATTAGTTTTTAGGACAATAAATTATTTGATTTGATTTGATTTGAGACACATGAGTCTTACCCAGGGTAGCCTTACACTCGAGGAAGTTTCTGAATAGGAGCTGAATCGTGAGTTGAGTCGATCCGAGAACAAAGTGGATCTTGTGGCCCAAGCTGCACGAAACAGTTCGCCACCAGTATAATAACAGAATAGAATAGTAATAGTATAATAACACCAATAGTATAATAACAGAATAGAATAACATTATCGTCCTAAAAATAACATAACATAATAAATATTACACTGCTTAAAAAAACAATGTATGCTCAAATGGCGGACATCACCATAGCGATATCTAACAGTAGACCATTTGAATCGATTAAATAAGAATGAGAAAAAGTCAGCTTTTTTTCAATATGGCGATTTTGATGAAAATCGATTATTTCGGCCAAAATCTACGTAATAATCAAGAAACAGTGCTAGACAGTGCAATGGAAGACCTCAATATAGGCGGGTGAATTTTGCGATTTGTCAGGAAAGAAAACAAGTTATTGACTTATTCTCTTTCTTGCCGAATCTGGCAACACCGTCAACTACTGTCACTGTCATTTTTTTTAATTACTTGTTAAGTGGGGCTTTTCTAAGGTCTTTATGAGCCTTGTAACACTGCGACCAAAAATTATGTCATAGGACTAACTTATGACTACATGCAAAACATTTCCTTGCCTTGTATACCTGTACAGGAAATGTTTTATCTTCGTCAGTTATCTCTGTTCCCCTTCTGCATCAAAAACTTAAAAACTAAAGAGAGCCGCTTTTTCCTGTACCATGAAGGAAATGCTAATAAGGGCCCTAACGAAACGTGTACAATGTTACTAAAGTACATTCACGAGGAAGTTTCGGAAGATATTAAGGAGCTATACATATTCAGCGACGCTTGCGGAGACCAAAATAGAAATCATGCAATTATCAGCCTATGCCAAGCATTGGTAGATACCAGACGATTCACCAAGATTTATCATCGCTTCCCTTTTCGAGGGCACTCGTTTCTGCCAAACGACCGCTCCTTTGGAACTGTGAAGAAAGTGCTGAAGAGAAGAGATCAGTACTATCTTCTCATGGAAGTGTGCGAAATAATTTGCAACGCACACAAAAAAATCAATGTCAAAGTACATTCACGAGGAAGTTTCGGAAGATATTAAGGAGCTATACATATTCAGCGACGCTTGCGGAGACCAAAATAGAAATCATGCAATGATCAGCCTATGCCAAGCATTGGTAGATACCAGACGATTCACCAAGATTTATCATCGCTTCCCTTTTCGAGGGCACTCGTTTCTGCCAAACGACCGCTCCTTTGGAACTGTGAAGAAAGTGCTGAAGAGAAGAGATCAGTACTATCTTCTCATGGAAGTGTGCGAAATAATTTGCAACGCACACAAAAAAATCAATGTCACCATGCTAAATACTACCGATATCTTGGACTTCAAGAATTGGTGGCCAAAACACTACAAACGACAAGCCATTCCTATCGAAACTCAGTCCCGCAATGTTCCACGACCTGAAAAACAGCAGTTCCTGGTGACGAACTTCAAGAAGTTTGAGTATTCTTCGAACATGAGGGGCTGCGTCATAACACGCGCTTACATTGGTTCTTCAATCTTGGTTAATACATTCAACCCTCAAGAAAACTTCCAGTCATAACGTTACCCTGCCTACAGAACCAGCGTACGATGGACCAATACAATGGAACCCTTTTCGAGGGCACTCGTTTCTGCCAAACGACCGCTCCTTTGGAACTGTGAAGAAAGTGCTGAAGAGAAGAGATCAGTACTATCTTCTCATGGAAGTGTGCGAAATAATTTGCAACGCACACAAAAAAATCAATGTCACCATGCTAAATACTACCGATATCTTGGACTTCAAGAATTGGTGGCCAAAACACTACAAACGACAAGCCATTCCTATCGAAACTCAGTCCCGCAATGTTCCACGACCTGAAAAACAGCAGTTCCTGGTGACGAACTTCAAGAAGTTTGAGTATTCTTCGAACATGAGGGGCTGCGTCATAACACGCGCTTACATTGGTTCTTCAATCTTGGTTAATACATTCAACCCTCAAGAAAACTTCCAGTCATAACGTTACCCTGCCTACAGAACCAGCGTACGATGGACCAATCCCTATCAATGTGAAGAAAAATCGAAGATGTGCGACGCGCGCTTCAGTACATTCCGACGGAGAAACGAGAGTACTTCAGTGATATAGTTGAAAACTGGCCAAATCTCATGTAAACAGTGAATAATAAAGAATGTTTCCATAATGCATGTTTTTATTTCTTCGTATCAATGTGATTAATTAAGAAAGATAATAAGTCGAGCACTTTTATAATTCTATATAATAAGTACCAGTGCACAGATTTTTTCAAAATATATGAAATCATATTGCAAATTGACCAAATTAACCTAATACAAACAGTAATCATTACCTTATCTAAGTAAATTTTGAATTAGATAGTTTTTTTTTGTTTCCTGTAAAATTTGGTTGCGTTGACATATTCTACTTCTTTATTAATAATAATAATAAAACTCTTTATTCTTAAGAAAAGGCGAGCTTATTGCCTGCAGGCAATATTTTAGAGCTAACCTATACTATTGTAAGAACATTATTTGCGAGTAGACTACATAACTTAACCTATATAAAGAGTATGACAAATAAAATAGAGGAGGATAGAAAGAAGTATATACTTTACTCTTTGTGGGCACAGATTTGCCACATCAAAATAATCTAACACCTATAAGGACGCTAAAGTTTTAAAAGGAGGGGAATGGGAGGGGAAAGGGAATTTATCTGGAGGATTTCAAATGCTCTCTGAGTCTGTTTTTAAAAGTTGTTATGCTTGGCGCGGTTCTCACATTTTTCGGCAAAGCATTCCAAAGACGGGCTCCATGCACGGGGAAAGAGAATGAGAAGAAGTCACTGCTGTGACTAGGGATAGAGAGTAGCAGGTTGTTTTTTGATCTCAGAGGGCGTTCATGAGCCGATAGTGCAGTAAATCTGCCGGTAAGATAATTGGGAGCGACGCCATCTAAGATCTTGAAAAGCATACAGAGAACTCGCATGTCTCTTTTCTCCCGGGTCGACAGCCAGTGAAGCTTCTCTCTGTACTCCGTGATGTGGTCAAATTTTCTGAGGCCATGGATATACCGAATGCAAACATTTTGGAGACGCTCAACTTTGGTGGATAACTCCTCTGTGAGGTCGAGAAATGCGACATCTCCATAATCCAGAAGGGGAAGGGGGAGATATATTTATTAACCGATTCATTTGATAACTTAATTTTTAATAGCCATCGTACAGTACGCTGAAAAGTAATAACAAAAATAAGAAGAAGTAATATAAAAATAAACTAATACAAATATATATCAATTAGTTATGTTAGGGTTACGATGTACAATTTTTAATATGTTGGCCCAGGGAAGGATAAAGGAGAGGATAAGTTGGGGGTTAGTGGTCGTGGGAAAGCAGATGTTTCATTAACAACTTTTTGAAAGTGAGCAACGAATATGCATGCCTGACAGAGTGTGGGAGCTGATTACATAAACGAGCAGTATGGACCGCAAAAAAAATACGTGTAAACAGAAGAATGATGTAACGAAATGGCGAGTGTGTTATTTGGGCTTGATCGAAGTGGAAAACCGTGGCCTCCCAACGGGTGGAATTTCTCCTTGAGTGGTATAGTGAATATTTTGTCGCCAATTTAGAGAAAGGGCGAATACGCAATTTTCGCGATTATTTTTTAACAGAAAAAATGCCCGTGTCATTTTTACGATCTTTATACATTTCGATCACCGTTTCATTTCGATCACACGTAAAATAGACAAAATGTATCTCGTCGGGAAGAGCCATAAAGAAATATCCAATTAATAATAAAGCGAATATCCAATTAATGTACGAATTTATAGTCGAAATTGGTATTTTGGCCATTACTTCATTAAAATGCATTAATCATAATGAAAGGCGGAACTGGCTACTTAAAAATAATTACACCATTTGAAAATGTAGCTATAGAAAAATATCTTTAATCGAACTGTCATTTGTTTTTACTTCCCTTCAGAGGGAAAGTATTGTGAAAGCAATCTCTGTGTGTGTGTGTGTGTGTTCGAGCATGTCTATTCCAACACGATAGCGCCCAAACTCTTAATTCGATTAAGCTGACATTTGGCATGCAGGCATTATTTGATCATAGCAAGAATTGTGGTTGAAATCTGTCCACCAGGGGGCGCGCTAGTCATACTTCAATATCGAAATATTGGACCTAAGACCATTTCCAGATTGAAGTCTGTCTGTTTGTCTGTGTGTGTCTGCGTGTGTGTATTCCTCCACGATAGCGCCCAAACTCCTAATCCGATTGAGCTGAAATTTGTCATGCAGGTGTCATTTGATCATGGCAAGAGTGTCATTTGATCATGCATCAGGCATCATTTGACAAGCAGGTGTCATTTCATGCCAAGGAGGTGATCATGCATTTAACAAGCAGGTGTCATTTGATCATGATCATGACGCGCTAATCATACTTTAATCTAATCATACTTCATATCAACTAATCGAATATTATACAAAAATACTACAGGGATCATAATCACTTGATACAACCACTATATTGAGTTGTCAACTACAACGGGCGAGCCCGTCACCACAGGACGTTTAAACGATTCGTCGTTCTATCGACCTGCAGTGAGCGTAGAAGACTTTGGACATAACAAATCCGACGTCTAGCTACGCCACAACCCGTAAGAGACCAACTCCTTACCGCGAGAAAGCCAGGAATTACTTCCCAGCGGCTTGAGAAACTCGCGCCCTTACTTCCAATTGTGACCAGATTTCTCCGGTCTCTCGATTGGTTCCGAGTTCGAGGTCGCTTGCGCGGTCCTCTCCCTTACCAAGCGGTGAAACGGAGTACACCGAATCTATCGCGGACCAAGGCGTCCTTTGCCCGGCTCTGAACCGGGATCGGATGGTCAATGGTCATTTCTAGAGCAGTCGCCGTAAGGTACGCAACCACCCCCGCTCTATAGGAAACAATACAGTTCCCAGACTCCCCCGACTGTTAGTCGGAGAGCACAATCGATTGGCTTGCGCCGCACGGTGCGCAGGCCGTCCAGGAGCGCCAGAGGTTTGATTCCCAGGTTGGTTTGATTCCCAGTCCCACTGGTTGACCCAGTGTCCTAATTTTTAATTATTGTGCCATTTTAAAAAGTACGAGTTTGCATTGCGACCTATATAAGTAGTAAAAATATCCGTTGAGTGTGTGTGTATATATCGCATCGCAGGCATGTAGCCTGCTCCCGATATGAACACACCGCCCCCCGGCTCGTCGAATTAAAATGCGACGAACTATAAATACTATAGGCCAACTGATCGAATCTGCGACGCGCCACAGGGCAGAAGATGCGCTTTGATACAAGGAGGCTAAAATTGATACATTACATTGCAGAGGACTATACCTAGTTTATTATGGTATTATGTATTTTTTTATTTTTTATTATTTTATTCAGGAAACAGACAGTACAAAAAACATATTTACTTAATCAAAATATAACAAACATAAACCATTTATATGTTTCCACCAATTAAACGATCATATAGTGCGTTATTCTATATAAAAGAAAAGTTTAAAATATACGAGCATTTTTTAAAGTGAAAAGTGAAATTGTTAGGGTTTTTTTTAAATAAACAGAAAATATTCTGAAAAGTAATTGCTAAGTTACTAAACTAAATTAAAAGAGCTAAGTTACTAAACTAAAATTAAAAGAGTAAATATAAAGTAAATAGAGCAGGAAAAACAGTAAATAGATTCATAAACATGTATATTAATATGGTAATAAACTAATTTATTATTAAATAGATACCTAGTAATAAGAAAATAAAATGTATAATTATGTAATGACACATTTTATGAGAACGAAAGAAAGTAAAAAGGAATAAGTTATGTAAATACAAAGAATAAGAGGAGAATAACTATTTTCATAATAAACAGATTTCTTAATTAAATTGTAATATATTCATAATTAGATTTTTAAATGTATCTGGGGTTGTGGCAAATATATCAACATCCATAAACACCGAGTTGTAATGATGGCAAGCTCTATAAAGAAAAGCATTTTGTGCATAGTTAGAATTGACAATTGAGCGTACTAGAGTAGGGTAGCGGACGGTTTCATGCAGCTTGGGCCATAAGATCCATTGTGTTTTCGGATCGGTCCAACTCACGATTCAGCTCCTTTTCAGTGGCCTCCTGGTGTGGAAGACTACTCCGGGTAGGACTCTCGTGTCTCAGGCCCACGGCGAATGAACCGTTTTTCCCTGGAGGATTGTCTCGCGGCGCTACTAAACGGTTGGCGTACGGTACGGCGAAGCCAATCGGCATGTGCACTCTGACTAATTACTAAAGGAGTCGGAGAAATATACCTGACCTGTCGTCAACCACACTTAAAATGACTAATTGGCTACCTGATCCTGAATTCAGAGCCGTGCAAAAGATGCCAAAGGTCCGCGATAGATTCAAACAGAATCGCCGCTTAATATACGGGAGGCAGAGATCGCGCACGTGACTTCGAAGGTTGGAGGTATCCTGATGTTTTTTTTCCAGATGGAGATATCCTACCAAAACTGGCAGTCAGGAGGCGAGGCTGCCAGCTTTGTACATTTGCGATGTACATGTCTTATGCGATACTACATACTATGGGGTAATGCAACCGATATCCATCGCGTTTTTGTGCTACAAAAGCAAGCCGTTAGGACAATTTTTGGTGTAAGCAGAGAAACATATCGCGCCCCTTTTTTTATTAAAGCTGGTATCCTTACCATGTCGTCCATGTACATATATCAGTGCCTTTTATACGCCAAAGGGAATATTTTAAATTGCGAGCTTCACTCCACTCGACATAGCCATAATACGCGACATAAAAACAATGTATTATTACCTAAAGTACGCTCGACTAAATATCAAAAAACATTTTTATATATTAGTTTTAAATTGTTCAATGCTTTGCCGTCATCGACGAGAAGACTTGAGATGGAAGCATATAAAATCTGCTTGAAAAATCAGTTTGTCAAACATGCCCTTTACAAACTGGACAACTTTTATGATATTTCATCCACAATTGCTTGATTATAAATAACCATATTATAACTATACTTTCGCACTAAGTTTTAGATTTTATTGACATTGTTTTTAATTACGCATGTTTCTGAATTTTTCTTTTTCATTGTATTGATTATTATTTATTGTTTGATTATTGATTATTTTGTAAATTTGACTATTTTTAAGTAATCACCTCTGATTACAATTATTTTTTTTTCCTTTTAATTAAAGCGGTTTTATCATTCGGTAAATTATGATTGTAAAATTTGTCATTTTCCTCAGTATTGTGAAATGCTTTTATGGAATGAATAAATGATGATGATGATGATGATGATGATTTCCCGGTGCCTCGCCGTAAAGCGTTGATCTCTGACGGGCATGTCAGTTTAGCTAGACGGTAGATTTGTATTCGTCTCTAAGTCTTGTGATAGAACGATCATTATCGTTAATACTTCCTGAGTTGACAGCTCTAGCTCTAGTTTTAGTTCTTATTTATCTGAATTATACACTGAATTATTTAGTAATATAAAAATAATTATCTAGTATGTTATAACGACTGCGGCCATTTATAAAGGCAGAATACACACAGCTGTTTTACTCTACAGTTTACTCAGTTGTTCTTCCGGATCTCTCGAAGTCCAATATTTCGAGATTTAAGTATGACTAGCGCGCCCTCTGGTGGACGGATTTCAACCGCAATCTTTTCAACTCTCGCCCTGATCGAACGATGCCTGCCAGAGGCGTAACTATAGGCTGGCAAAATGCCACGGCCCCCCGACCCGACGGTGGTCCACATTTTGAGTCCTGGTGTCCGCTCAGTGCCAGCGGCCTGGTGTTAACCTGGTGCCAGCATCCTGAAGCCTGCATGGACGAAGCATTCTGACGTTAAAGTAGTGCCAGAATCCTAGTGTAACACCAGTACCAGCATCCTGGTGATAGCCTTGTGACAGTTTCGTTGTGCCAGGATGGTGCCTGCATCCTGGTGTCAGCATGGTACCAGAATCCTAGAGGAAGCCCGATGCCAGCATACAGGTGTCAGCCTGGTACCAGTATCCTAACGACAGCCAGAAATCCCCTTAATAGACTTCGATAACCCGACCCCCCCCCCCCAAAAATTAAACAAAATATTGTAAAAATGGGTTTTTCGAAAAACTTGACGAAGGGATTTTTCAATTATTTGTTAAGACAATTTTTGACAAATAATTAAACAAAAATTGTTCTTTCAAGTGGTGTATCAACCATAATATTTTTTTTTATTTTACTGGGAGCGCCCTATTTACTGGGAGGGCCCCATGCCACGGGCCTCATATGGTATAGTTACGCCACTGATGCCTGCATGCGAAATTTCAGCTCAATCGTATGAAGCGTTTGGGCGCTATCGTGGAGGAATACGCACATACAGACAGACAGACAGACAGACACTCAGACAAACAGACAGACTTCAGACTGGAAATGGTCTTAAGGCTCCCTTCCGAGTTGACGCGACTAAAAATTTAGATATTTTTGCAATGCCACGCGCCCGCGCGCTTTCTATATATATCTAAAGATGTATAAGTATAACGCGGCGACAAGGGAATACGTACCACCGTTAGCATTAGCCAATTACGAATGACGATATCGGCTTCGCGCGTCGTCTGATTTAGTCGATTTGGCTTTTCAATTATAATATAATAAATTATCAAATGAATAGTTTTTTATAAAGTAAAAATTAGATTACAATAATAAAATAACTTAAGATCACTGTGTTATTTTCTACATCACTCAAAAGTATCTCTAATAAATAGAAAAAAAAATGTTTGGCCATAACATTTCTGGAAATTACGTAATTTCAAACATTTTTTTCTTATATTTTTTGTATGAAAGTTCGAAAAACTGTCTTAATACTATGCACATAGACCATACGTTGGTGTAAACAGTATTTTTTAATATTGAGAATCATCTTTAGGTTTTTCAAAAACTGAAGACAAATCTAGCTCGTTTTTATTTTTTTTGGAAAACAATAACAGAATAAAGATAATTTACAATTTATATGGAAATAATTTACCAATTTCGTTTCGGCGAAATGATAGCTTAAGGACAGGGTTTTTAAAATCCGGCATAACTATATTAAAATTCTTTTTCGTGTTCTCACAACCAGGCCACAAAATTATGCTTCATATAGCTTTTGGCCGCCACGGCCTCTTAATCGTCTCGGGGCGGATCAAAATGTATACAACTGTCTTCATCTCGCAAAAAATGCCCTTTCACAACTAGGGTTGTCGACTACAGCGGGCGAGCCCGTCACCTCAGGAAGTTTTAACGATTAGTCGTTCTATCTCCCTGGAGTGAGCGCAGAAGACTTGAGGACAAAACAGTCCACCATCTAGCTACGCCACAAACCCGTAATAGGCCAACGCCTTAACCGCGGGATAGCTAGGAGTGTTACCCGGCGGGCTTACACTCACGCCCTTACTTCCAATTGCGACCAGATTACACCGGCCTCTCGATTGGTTACGAGTTCGAGATCGCTTGCGCGGTCCTCTCCTTTACGAAGCGATGAAACGGTGTATACCGAATCTATCGCGGACAACAGCGTCCTTTGCCCGGCTTTTCACCCAGGATCGGATAGCCGATGGTCGTTTCAAGAGCAGTCGCCGTAAGGTCCGCAACCACCCCCGCTCTATATGAAACAGTACTGCTTCCAGACTCCCCCGACTGTTAGTCAGAGTGCACAGTCGATTGGCTTACGTCGTCCTGGAGCGCCAGAAGAAGGAAACTAGCCCTAAGGCCAGAGTCCTGCCCGGGCTCGCACTTCATGCGTGGAGGCCGCGGGATGGGTGTTGACCTGTGAGCGTGACCAACCCTGAACAGAATGGGTCTTCGTGGCCAACTCAGCAAGGACCCATTAGCTGCCTTTCCCTTTCACAATACTTTACCTGCCTGTCAGTTGGTAGCCCTGTACAGTAAAACCACGTAAAACTGAGAAAACGGCCCACTGTGCGGCGTAAAGCGGATTTCATGGCCGCGTCAAGAATCGTGCTTTAGTCGTGCTATCACTGTTTTTATGGAGTCTGTAGCCATTTTTAGCAATTAATTTAATACAACGGTGCGTACACATTATTCACAGCTCATAGCTAAGCGACCGTATAATATCTAATCATAAAAGTTCCGGGCCAGATTGAAATACAGAAACAATATTCACTACCCAAACAAGGGGCCATCTATGTATTGCGTAACGTGTTTTTGGACATTCTAACCTCTTCCCCCAAGATTTTCCGTTGGAATAAAATTAACGGAATTGCATATCAATTCTGTCGATCGAATGCAATAACAAGAAGGGTTGGTCATCGAATAAATAAATTATTAGTTTAAAAAAACACTAAAAACACGCTTTTGGGCTATGATACGATATTCACATACATACGGCTATGATACGATATTCCATCATGGAATGCCAGTGCCTATCTTCCGGCTTCATCATCAGACCTTGAAACCTAATCGTGGTCAAAGTTCATTCCAAGACTTTTCTAACAAGTCCAAACACAGCTATAATACGATGTTCCATCATGAAGTTCCAGTTCATATCTTCCGACTCCATCATCAGATCAGTTCGACAGTACCACATTATTGTATTGTCATCAGAACTACATACAGATGCCAATTTTCATGACGCTACGATCCTTGGAAGATGGTTAATTAGTTGCCTTAAATTCCATTACATAGTTACATACAGGTCGACCCAATAAAAGCGTGTTAAAAACATCGATGTTACCATCAATACCAACATCGTAACGCAAACATCGTCGGTCGAAAAATTTCGTTAGGTAATCATCGATATTTAGATCATGTGAACATCGATATGTTCTTTTAAAAAACAGCAAATCATCGATATTTATATCATGTGAACATCGATATTTTCTTTTAAAAAACATCGTTAGCCTCATTTTACAGACCGTCCCTAGAAGTTTTCTTCTAATAAAATCAATAATAGAGTTTAATTAACATAGTTATAATATGTATAATTCTACATTGGTGTTAAAAATAATTAAATGTCATTTAAAAATATGAAATGGCAGTGTTTAATCAATTTCCAAAATTCGTCGTTTAAAGTATTCGTAATAGTAGAAATATCGACTTCGATAACATATTAGTATTCTTTTATTAAGCAAAAGAAAACATAACGTATAGACACAGTATAGCAAGACAACAGTAGGCTCTCTTTCGAGCGACAGGGCATTTCGGGAAGAAGCGAGTACTGTGGGCCTTTAGTACGAACGTCTTACGCGCAGATAAAGGCTGGCGACTTTTTCGAACGTTTGCATATCCGCGTGGGCCGAGTAGCGGACATCTGGCGCCATTTCCGAGCCCTTACGACTCGTGACGCATTCGCTTCGATTTCAATTTTGTTCTAAGAGACGCTGCTGTCTGGTATACTATGGTATAGATAACAAATATCGACGGAGGAACATCGATGGTGCCAAAACATCGATAAGGCACCATCGATGTAAAAAACATCGTACATCGATGTCTAACCATCGATGTTTCCGATATATAGGACATTGATGTCCGTCCCTAATAACAAGACACACGTTTACAGACTATTACAATTATATGTCAACACCGGGAGCTAACGGGCCTATGATGAGGTGACCACGATGACCCATGTGTTCAGGGTCGGTCACACTCACGGGTCAACACCCATCCGACGGCCTCCACGCACGGGGTGAGAACCTGGGTAGGACACTGGGTCAACCAGTCTCCCCTGGGAATCAAACCTCTGGCGCTCCTGGACGGTCTGCGCACCGAGCGGCGCAAGCCAATCGATTGTGCTCTCCGACTAACAGTCGGGGGAGTCTGGGAACTGTATTGTTTCCTATAGAGCGGGGGTGGTTGCCTACCTTACGGCGACTGCTCTTGAATTGACCATTGGCCATCCGATCCCGGTTCAGAGCCGGGCAAAGGACGCCTTGGTCCGCGATAGATTCGGAGTACTTTGTTTCACCGCTTCGTAAGGGAGAGGACCGCGCAAGCGACCTCGAACTCGGAACCAATCGAGAGACCGGAGACATCTGGTCACAATTGGTAGTTAGGGCGCGAGTGCCGCCCGCCAGGTAACATACCTGGCTACTCGCGGTAAGGCGTTGGTCTCTAACGGGTTGTGGCGTAGCTAGACGTCGGATTTGTTATGTCCAAAGTCTTCTACGCTCACTGCACGGTCGATAGAACGATAAATCGTTAAAACGTCCTGCGGTGACGGGCTCGCCCGTTGTGGTTGACATCTCAATATATGTCAACACCGTCATTAATTATTACTTTTTTAAGAGCGATAGATGACGAATTGAATACAATATCGCCGAGCTGCGTATTACAAATTGTACATATTCTATAAATGAAACAGTTTTTGTGCATAATTAGTGCGGTAGGTGGAGTAAGTCCATTTGGCGAGTGAATCGCGATGGTAAACGGAAAGATACCATTTCAAGAAGATCAGAACAACCAATGTAATCAGTCAACAATTTATGGAAAAACACCACATCTGCCATTTTTTTCTTTTGAAGCCCATGAACGGTAGCTCCTTCGTTGTAATTGAGAAAGGCCAAAAAGAAACGATAATTCAAATGTTACAAGAACAAATTTTGAATACGCTCAATTCTCTTTACGTGGACATTATAGCTAGACCATAATTGAGATGCATATTCGAGGTGACTGCGGACGAATTCATTGTATAAAAATAAAAGAGAATTGTTTTGAAGATCAAAGTACGAATCCTAACATACTATAAGGTTTATTTGTGATGTTATGTATGTGAGAGTTACAATAACTTACAATCTAAAAAACAACTAGATCCCGGATTGCATTTTTCTTGGTTATCGAGAAATCGTTTACAGCAAAATTAAATGGTAAAATATTGTTTATCCACGTAAAACTAACGATACCACATTTCGCAGCATTCAGGAATAAGCGATTCGAGCCGCAATAAAAAGATAGTCTATCTAGATCATCATGGACCAATTGACAATCGTCAAGGGAATTAACAGGTGCGTAATTAAAACATATCGCCAGCGAAAAGTAGAATGTTACAAAATTTAAAACAGATATTTATCTCAATGATATAAAATGTAAATGTTTAAGCTATATTATACCGTTATTTTCGTATTACCAGTACGGAGCATGAGGAAACATATAATCGAGTAATGGAGTTTCAACAAAATTCATTGCAATTAAAGAAACTTACGATTGGAACATCATTATCTATACTAATATTATAGAGACGTAAAGTTTGTGACTTTGTGAGGTTGTAGGGATATCTGGATCTACTGAACCGATTTTGAAAATTCTTTTACCAATAGAAAGCCACGTTAGTTGTGAGTGTCATAGGCTATATATTAATCCGAAAAATGAAAAGACTTTTTCGTGGTAGTCGGATTTGAAAAGTGAGTCGGAGAAAAAACGGTCGAAAACGTTTCTTACGAACGCTGCCTTAACGATGTTGTAGAGACAGTTGTAGAGACTGATAATGCCTACAAAAAAGTTAGGGACGGTATATGTTTAACTTTTATATTTAAGTCACAAAAAGTAGTATTTTATATTAAAAAAAATATTTAAATCGTTAGGACATGTTTATTGGTCATATTATCAACAATTATGAATTCTTATCAAAATAAGTAAATTTATCGTCTCAAGTGTAACAAAAGACTTTTTCCTTTACGGCATATAATTTAATTTTTACTGCATAAATGGTTAAAGAGATAATACGACATAGGTACGGAACCGCGACCGTATCTCGGGTTGGAACTCCTGAAAGACAATATATTTTGGTATCAAATAATAACATTACATCTAATATAGTATACAGAGAAGTTTTGAACAATTAAAATATACATAATTTATTCAATCACAATCATTTCATTTATCATTTGAAACCCGGTAATATAGCCAAATTGGCATGCAAAGACATATGTGGCATACATACATACATATGCAGTAAAAATATAACCCTCCTTTTTTTGGCAGTCAGGAAATAAAACATAGCACTCAGTACTAACCGAGCCACACTCATAATTTTATCACAAGTAAAAATGTTACCGCCCAACGAAGTGGGCACGGGTCAGCTAGTTCTGAAAAACGACTGTGACAAGTACTAAGCCCGTGTAAACGTTGCATAAATCAGCGTACATCGACGTAAATACACCAGTGTTAGTGCGGTTAATTCATTGTAATTGTGCCATTGTTTTTATTACATTCAAGATTCGCTTATATGCGAAGATTAGCCCTAGTTAACCCAGCTAAGCTGGGTTAAAGCGGTTTTGAAAAGGATGTGGTTTATGTGCGATATGGATGGGACCACTCAGCGTCTCGTACTCTCGAAGTCTTTCAATCTTCTCTCCTTCAAGAGTTTCATAAAGACGATCATTGGGTGAGTAGACTAATTCTTTGCGTATGGTTGGAAATCAGTCGTTGCTATACGGATGGAAAAACTACTATATATCATTCTTGAATATTTTTTCAAAGAGATTATATAAAAAAGCGCCAAAACAACACATCGCAAAACCAGATACAAAGATAAAATTACAAATGTAATATTAATAATTCATATGATCAAGGTTCCGTAATATCAAAACGACGTTGTATGAAGAAATTCAATATTTTTCTCAGTGATAAATTAATTGAACTGTAGTGACCTTTTCGGCGCTGGTTTTTGGTCTATAAAAGAACCATCCCACTCGCATATTTCAATCGCCCGTCCGTAAAAATTGAATGAAATCGATTTCCGATACACTAGCGCGTATATTTAGGGAGCGTTAAGTGGTGATAGATAAAGCACGCAAGTCACTCAGGGCTCACTGCGTAGTGCTACAGAAATAAACTGTCTATATTGGGCACTTCAGATTAAGTGCGAGAGAAGAGCAGTTGAACGCCACTAGACCAAAATAGCATAAACATGTCGGAAGAAACGAAGCTTCGTGTGATAACGTCTGTTGCAGCTAAGCCCATCATCAGTATTTATTTATTTATTTAATTATTTATTATGGCAATGTATAGATTTTGCAACAAGCGTAACATGGCATTTGTATTAGATTATAGACCCTTATAGAACATTTTCCCAACCATTTTTTGACGTCGAAATGCAGGTTACTAAATGCACACGTCGAAGCTAATAGCAATTTATTTGGCATCTATAATAACATTAAAAATAAAAGATTTTTCATATAGGACCGATTAATTATAAACACCCAATAATTTAACCAGCGATAACAATAATAACATTCAATTATTATTGCCAGCTATCACATATTTTATATAAGTTAAAATACCACCAATATATGTCATTATATCTAGATAGACTAATAAGTCCGATTACTAATAGTAGACTATTAGTAATCGAGTAGATAGACCAATAAGTACAACCGATTGGCGTTGCCAAACAGTGCGCAAACCACCCAGTAGCGCCAGGATGCAATCCCACTAGGTGCAACCGGTCCACCAGCCCTGAGGCCTGAGACGCGAGAGTCTCACCCGGGGTAGCCTTCCGCACGAGGAAGCTTCTGACACACAGACTTCAGGCCTGAGACGCGAGAGTATCCGGGGTAGCCTTCCACCCGAGGAGGCTTCAAATAGACAAAGACACACATATTTCAGTCTGGAAATAGTCTTAATCGTCTCGGGGTGCTCAAAAAGTGTATTTATTTATTTATTTATTTATTTTTATTTATTTATTTATCCTATTTTTTATAGTTACATAAAATAAGATTGCGTTCATTTTTTGGCACATTTTAAAAGAATACATATGATGCAAATCGCGAAAGGGCATTAACTTGTCAGGATTACATCACCCCACTAGGTATACGCCTGTGTTGGGGTGATGGATATACAAAGTTCTGTGGTATTATTTGCTGAGCCTGTACGCCTTGCCTGCTGTCCTTATTCTCATAAAAAAACAATACGTAATATAATTTAGCATAATATAATATAAATAATATAATATAACATATTACAATATAATATAATATCATATAACATATAAAATAATGTATCATATTTATATATAATATAGTATAACATAATAAAATATTATAATCTGTATATCTGTATATCCATAATTTACACCTATATATCCTATAATTTGTGGTTAGAAATAAAATATTTTGATATATCATACTTTCGCATTCATCTCTAGTATAATTTGAGAGCCAATAAGACACCCGTCTCTTGAACTGGTTGTCGGTTATGTTTAAAATCTGTCCTGTGTACGAGTTAAATATATTATAGAGTTTAGGTCCGAGATATGCGTAGTGTCGTTGTCCGTATACAGTCCTCATTTTTGGTTGAATCTGTTTGTCTTTGTGTCTAGTGTTGTGTTTGTGCTCTGGTTTGTCTTTATCCGTGTTCCTCATGAGGTCCCTCCGATAGCGCACCAGAACAGCGCGGTTGTATAGTTGGCGTACGTCAAGTACTTTAAAGTCTGTAAATAGGTCGTCTGACGGGGGGCGATATGGCTTCTTGTTAATGACTCTGAGCAAAGCCTTTTGCGCTTTGACCAGTGGGTCAAGATTTGTTCTTGCCATACCGCCCCAACCGATTTGTCCGTATGTAAGCAGAGTCTGCGCCAGTGCATAGTAAACAGTCCGTAGTAGGTTAATATTAGTTGAGTATGCTTCTTATATTTTTTTATATATAAATCAACTTTCTAGTCCGTTTAGTCGTAGCCTCAATGTGTTGTGTCCATTTTAGATTTTGGTCAATGACTATTCCTAGATATTTTATTGTGTTCGTGCGTTCAAGTGGTAAACATGTACCTACAGTTCATGTAGTCGCATTTATGTAACGTAATATGGTGGTTAGTATTGGGATGATGTCTATTGTCGATGCTAAAGGTTTAGCGTCAAAAGATTATTGTCAAGCCATCGTTTCCGTCAAGCCATCATTTCCGTCTTGATCTCGAAAAAAAATTACCCTAGGCTTCCCTTTCCCCTACTGATAATTTGCGTAGGTTCAAAAGGTTGATTCTTGCCATATCTAAAATGCTTGCAAAAGAATATAAAAATAGAAATTAAAATATATATATATATATATATATATATATATATATATATATATATATATATATATATATATATATATATATATATATATATATATATATATATATATATATATATATATATATATATATATATATATATATATATATATATATATATATATATATATATATATATATATATATATATATATATATATATATATATATATATATATATATATATATATATATATATATATATATAAACTCACCCTTAACAGCTTCAGTTCTAGTTTCGACCTTGTCGCCTCTGCCGCTGTCGCCTGCATCCATCACTAAATACTCCGTCTTGCTGTTTTGGTCCAAATTGTGGTCTTTCACTTCTGATATAGCGTTCCTCTCCAGAGCCTGAGCGTCTGGCACGTCGTAGTAAGCATTGTCCAAATCGTGCGGCTTGAGCATCATGTGCGATGCTATATAGACCAGCACGGCCACGTTCACAAATATGCTGCATCTGAGCAGCAATGTCTTCTTCAACATCTTGCCGCACCTACGATTGCTGCGCGTCCTATTGCCTACACTATTCTTTAGCACTACGATCGTTGGGGGCTCGGGCTAGGTGAGGGGCCTTCTTCTGCCGCGCGGTCTTCGATTTGTCTTCACTAGTGCGGTGCGACACATTACAGACGACACTCGTACGACGCATCAGAGGAAAATTTCCGTCTCGGCGGAATCATCGCACTGCGATTGCCGGGGTTTCCAGCCAGGAGCCGAGCGGCATTTCTGTAGACAAAACGGAGAAAACGACGTTAATCTCAATAATAAGCGCAAATATTCAAGTAAACGGACTCGACTGGAACAAATTCAAAAAATATAAATACATCGGCAGTTTGGTGGATAAAGAATAGAATAGAATTGAATAACTTTTTTTCAAATTCAAATTTCTTTATTTATCTATAATATTAGATGTATTTTTAAAATTCAAAGCCATCCTAACTAGGCCTCGCCTGTACTAAGGAAGGCTTAATATAAAAAAAAGGTATAGTGGTTTTCGTAACTAGCTGTAATACATCTTTGTATATTATTATGTTACATTTGAGAAGTAAAAAATAGAATAAGAAAGCGTAATAATATTAAATTTAGGTATATACATATAAATATATACATACATATATAAATAAATATATATTTTATAGATAAATATAAAATAATACTAAATATATAAACATATATCTCACAAATCGTGCACTATTTTAATATATATGTTATTAATGTCTCCGTTTCTTGTCGACCCATAGTCAAAAGTGACTTAGTTATGTTTTTCTTTACGCCGTGACTATTCCTAGATTTCAGTCCTGCAGGAAAAACACTATTCATTTTGTTGAACAGTCGAGGAGCAATGTAAAAAAGTGGTTTTGTGTAAAACTTGTTCCCTTTTTTAGGATTAAGTGCTGTCTGGTTGTTGTTACTCGTGTTCCTTTATGGTGTGTTGAATATAGATGATAATTTTCATGATTATAATAGTAGAGTAGGACTAACTTTATTGTGCTACAAAAACATAACTTAATGAATATTACACTACTTTTATAAAAAAATACAATATATGCACAAATGGCGGACTTATCGCTATAACGATATCTTACAGTCAACCATTTGATAAACTATTTTTTAATTGTCACCGTACAATACACACAGAAGTAATAAAGTTAAATTTAAAATAAACTTATACAAATGTCAATAACTTATGCTAAGGTTGCCCAGAGAAGGATAAAGGAGGGGACAGAATGAGGTATTTGGTTAGTGGCTGTGTGGAAATAAATGTTTCTTCAACAACTTTTTGAAAGTGTGCAACGAAGGTGCATGCCTGATAGTGTGAGGGAGCTGATTCCATAAACGAGCAGAATGGACCTTAAGAGCCGTATTACAAAATAGCGTAGGTATTCTTTTAAAATGAGTTGAAAAAATGAACGCATTTTTTTTTTGGATGTAACTATAAAAGATAGGATAAATAAATAAATAAATAAATAAATAACTATTCAACCCTGGGAGAAAACCGCGGCACTGAGCGCTCTTCTCTTGCGCAAGCAAATATATACACAATTTCTAATTGTTTTTTGCAGTGTTTTCTCCTTTCTAATGACAATAATTTATATTATGTCGTATTGCTAAAAGAGTGAACTTTAATATAGTATAAGTATTATATAAGAATCTTATTTTATTTCTGAGAAAATTAGAATGATACAGGAAGATTTTTTTTTAATTTTGTGTAATTGTAAGTAATGTATACCTTGGATATGTGGTCAAAAAACGAAAAAATAAAGCCGTAGTGTACATCAAGAATACATGACGGACATAAAAAAAATAGTATACGGTTTTCGTTGTAGTGATATTACTGTATTAAGGAGCTCAAAGTTTGCCTTCCGAGCGTTTTACGAATAACGACTTTCGGAAAATGGGCTGAATAAGTAAATAATATTCGTTAGGTATATCTAAAATTAAAGGCCGCTATGGTCAACATTAAGAAATGGTCCAGGTAATTCAGTAATTAAAGTTTGTAGAAATCTCTTCATTTCTTGGAATTAGAACGCCAAAAATCCACTTTTCTTGCCTTTCTGGAAAAAAAATGTGATAGGGCTCTTAAAAGAGTGCGTGTACACAGAAGAATGATGTATCGGAATGGCGAGTGTGTTATCCCGTGTTTGATGAAGAATGGGAGATAGAATAAGTCACGTTATAAAATGTCGTAAACGGCGAGTTAAAAGCGCGTTCGTCAAAATGAAAATCAATCAAATCAATGAAATTCAAAATCAACGTCCTACAAATAATAAAATATACAAAAACAAATATAAAATAAAATGATTATCTGAGAGAAAATAAAATAGACCTAATAATATAATGGTCAATAGTTGTCATTCACCTAATTAGAATTCGTTGATATCATACTTATCTCAATATGATATCAAGAGGCATATTAATTTGGACCTAAACTGGGCTATTTTTTCTGTTTCTACATATCACTTTAGTATTTTTTGGTATTTTATTATTAAATACCATTCCGACGTTGTTTGGGCATATTTTAAATAATGCCAAGGATGGATAGGGTAGTATTAAATTATGACCACCTTTGGTAAAATAAAAGTGAATTTCCTTTGGAGTCTATTTTCGTTGTTTCAACTCTTTATTGTGAAATTTCACAATGGGCGGGTTTATTATCATATGACAATCTCTCACAACCAACGCTACTATGAAGTGTTTATGTGTACACGTGCGTGTAACATGCGCGTAAGCGTGTCTTGTCATTGCATTCGAATTGTTTTTCGTTGAACCATTTTAGGCTATTTCCTCGGATTCCATATCTGTCGACGTTAGCTAGCAATGTTTAAGAGGCCGTGTACGAAATCGATGTGGTCCGTGATATCTCTATAATCAATAGTATAATATAACTATAGGTAGCTAGGATTTTCGGAGCCAAAGAGATACGTCCACCCTTTGGAAGCGCTCGGCGGGGACTAGCTGACTTGAGGCGTGAATCGTATCATAGGCGAGTATCATAACGCGAGAATTAGATTGTTTTAAAAGACCTGATTGCCAATTTTAATTAATGTTTTGCATTTTTTTTGAGGAAATGGATTGATATTGAACTAAAGTTTATTTCTGTTGTTTTTATTTTATGAACGAGAGTTCTAAAAGGCCAAAATCAAAAGCATTTCTTCGCCCATTTTCTAAAAAATTGGACAAAGTTAAATATTTTTTTTATCAACAACTTTATATGAAAGTAGTAAAAAGTGATTCACTTATTATATAGAGGACTTTCACAACAATACATTGAATTTTTTTTATACTGTTTATATGTCAAAACGATTGGTAAATATGTTATATTCTAAACCTCTTACAGCAAACAAGAATTTTGATTAATTGACCTTAAACAGTCGCCGGTTTAAGGTCAATTAATCAAAATTCTATAATAATTTTCAAAAAAGTAGCTCACTCATTAGACAATAATATAAATGATTTTTTAAGTTGTGCAATAAAACTTATAGAAATACAGTATTTTAACCTTAAATTCACGTCTGCAAAATTACGTAAATTCACGAAATGCCCAAAATTTCGTGTACGGCCTCTTAATGGTTAACTATAACGAAAGCTTTCGATAGATCCCAAAAAACGTCATTCAAAACGGAAAATAGTTTGTTTGTTTGACTATACTCCTTATTGTGAAAAACATAATTGTTGTTTGTGTGGTTTATTGTCATGCGACAATCTCTTCCAACCTACTATAAAGTGTTTATATGTATGTGTGCGTGTACGTGTGTATCTTGTTATTGCATACGATCGGCACAATTGAAATGCAAATCCGTTAATTTTATCTCAACGGGAAATAGTGACCAGCTGGGAATCGAACTCGGAACCTTACGATGTAAGATCAGGCGACCTAATCACTATGCCCCACCGGACCTTGTAAAATAGTAATTTTTCTTTTTTGTTTGTTATTTATTTTTGGTCTAAATAAATATATTTTTAAAACTGTGGAACTTTAGTAATATCATGGTTAAATGATGTCAATTAATACGAACAAATAAAGCTAGATCAACCCTTAACTGATTTAACACAGGTAATTACAGTTTACCTGCGCAATGATCTCAGAATGTTTTTAATTCTACTTGTTGATTTATCTATTTATTTAGAATAATTGGTCCACAGACAATACTCCAGCACAAACATTAATTATTACTATGTCAATGCCACCTAACTAGGCCTAGGCCTGTACTAGCATACCAGTTTTTTTTACTTGTACATACGTTTAGATCTATTTTAAAGAAAAAAAAACATAAGAATTCAAGTTAGGACATATATTTAGGAAATCATACAGTATCATTAAAAAAAATAATAAAGATGGGATTAGAATTAGAGAACTAGTTTAAAATAGTAGTAGTTTAAAGTATCCAAATATAGTTTATATAAGGAAGAACGGAAAATGAAAGTATCCTCATGACATTTTAAAAATAGCAACACATTCACACACCCATCACACACCCTCACATCTCTAACAATATAAATTGCCCATTATGTAAACAAGAGTGAATTCAGCTCTATTTTTATAACATAATATGTTGTAGTTAAATTTATTTCCTACTATTTTTTATTTAACGAATATTCTATTTTTTTATTATGATTTTGCTTTATTGCTATTATATTTATGATTTTTTAAAATTAAACTATAACAATTTATTAACATAAACTCTCTGCATAAAACTAAACGTTTTAAAAATATTATATAAAATTATCGTTTTCCTTGGAACAGGCATTGCCTAGTTAGGAGTGACGCAAAATCATTCTGTAAAAATTATTCCAAATTATATATTTTTTTATAAATAAATAAAAAAAATAAATAGTATGTATCTGAAATATAATTTCTTATTTTACCTGTGTATATTTCTCCCTAAATAGCCTCACACGTCTAAAATCTTGTTTAATAATATGTAGATACCTAATTTTGTTATTTTCCTGAGCGTGGCTACGTATATTAGTTTGTACGTGGTCGTGTGTCATGTTGTAAACGCCGAAACGGAAGTTTCAACGTCGATAACGACAATTTAATGTGATAACACGCCGAACGCCATTACGGAAACGACCGGCCCGGATTTAATATTTTATCGTGTGGTGTAATAATAGCGAATACAAACTAGTCTTCCACCAAAGGCTTGTACCATTTTTTTTTAAATTGTAAAATGGAGATTTTGGGCCCACTTCTTCAATAGCTGTAAATCATATACCAATGAAAAGATCTCTGTATGTAGAACTAAGTTCCCACGGTCTAGTACTTCGGTCAGCCTCTGACAGTTTATTAAAAATTCCGAGTCATAATAGTGATTTCTATTCCTATTCTTTCTGTGTCCATGGTGCAAGACTCTGGAACGATGTCCCAGCAAGTATACGAAACTCGCCTTCTTTACCATCGTTTAAGACTCACCTTAAGGATTACTACCTTTCTAAGAAGTAACCAGTTCTTCCCTTTCTCTCCTGTTCCTCTCCCAATTTCCTCTCCTCGGGCATTATTAGTCTTAAGTTCTTCCACTTGTCTGTATGTTATGTAATAATCTTTATTTTCGCAATGCGCGCATGTACCACTATGTTTAGGTTAGCTGTAAGACATTGCCATGTGGCAATAAGCTCGCCTTTTTTGTATACTTATTAAGTGCAAATAAAGAGTTTATTATTATTATTATTATTAGAACTAGAACTGTATTACTAGAACGACTGATCTCAAATTGTGAGCCGTTTTTAAGTTATATCCTATTAAATATGGCTTATTATCTGTTATCCCCTAAGACACCTACCATGTCCAGGCATTGTATTTTTAATAACTGTTTAAATGGAAACATAAAAATGCTTCGAAAACACGAAACATAAAAATGCTTCGAAAACACGAAAAATATGTGGCTTAAAATATATGGCCGGGATATACTAAAAATATTTCCGTATATTGCATAGTATGGCTACTATTGCTAGCAATGTTGCTGGGCAACAGTATTGCAGCCAAATATTGCAGCAAAAATGTGGCCGTTTAGGAGCGCCATAAGAATGCTCGAGTTTGACAGCAGTATATGGCGGGAAAATACTAGAATGTGTTGCTTACATAGCTAGTATTATAACGCCAGCAGTCCAGCATGGTGTGCCCAGTGGACCGTACATCATAATATGATGTACGATCACTGGGCACATAGTGTCTCACTGGGCACGTACCTACTACATCTTTTATGGATCTCCGCTGCAAATAATATATCTATATATATAAAACAAAGTCGGGTTTGTTCGAACACTTATAACTCGAGATTACGGGCCCATGATGGGTTGGCCACGAAGACCCATGTGTTCAGGGTCGGTCATACTCACGGGTCAACACCCATCCGACGGCCTCCGCGTACGGGGTGCGAACCTGGGTAGGACTCTGGCCCTGGTCAGTTTCCCCTGGGAATCAAACCTCTGGCGCTACTGGACGGTCTGCGCACCGTGCGGCGCAAGCCAATCGATTGTGCACTCCGACTAACAGTCGGGGGAGTCTGGAAGCTGTATTGTTTCCTATAGAGCGGGGGTGGTTGCGTACCTTACGGCGACTGCTCTTGAAATGACCATTGGCCATCCGATCCCGGTTCAGAGTCGGGCAAAGGACGCCATGGTCCGCGATAGATTCGGTATTCACCGTTTCACCGCTTCGTAAGGGAGAGGATTGCGCAAGCGACCTCGAACTCGGAACCAATCGAGAGACCGGAGAAATCTGGTCACAATTGGTAGTTAGGGCGCGAGTGCCGCCCGCCATTTAACATAACTGGCTCCTCGCGGTAAGGCGTTGGTCCCTAACGGGTTGTGGCGTAGCTAGACGTCGGATTGTTTTGTCCAAAGTCTTCTACGCTCACTGCAGGTCGATAGAACGACTAATCGTTAAAACTTCCTGTTGTGACGGGCTCGCCCGTTGTAGTCGACAACTCAATATATAACTCGAGATTTTAACGGCTGGGCGAATTTCATGGTTTTTGATTAGTAGTATTTGTCTCCGTCCCGAATAGCAGAATAACGATTAAAGACGAAAATTGGCAAATTGACTAAAAATTAAAATAAAAGAAAAAACATTTTCCCATACAAAATGTAAATCTGTGTTTTTCTCATGGTCAGTTTTACGTGGCATATTCACGCGTCGGCAAATCATCCGCTTTATTTGTTCTTTGCGCCTGATAAAAATACAAAAAATGTCATATGAATATCACAAGGTGATACAATGAAGAGTATATTCAATTCATTTTTTTGACAATTTTAAGTAGCATTTTTTAATTATTCTGACTTTTTCTGATTTTAATTTCTTGATTATTTTATCAATTATTTTAATTTGTGGTTTTAGTAAATAAATCTTAAAAATGATTTGGATGTCCTAAAAGCAATAAAGAAGTAACTGTATGTACGTGGTGATAAATTTAAATATTGTAAAAACGAACTAATATACTGTAATTTAAATGTACCTAAATATTAAGTTTCTACAATCTGTTAAGATTTTTTTGGAAATAAATTGAAATTGAAAAATAAAAAAAAAATTGAAATAGTATTAAACCGAGTGCATCCCATGCTAACAATAGTTTATTTTAATCATGTCTTGCTGAAACGCGATTGATATACTTAATTTTTGTACCTTTATATTTCTTTTTTTATTATTATCTTAATAAAGTAGCGAACTTAATATTTATTTTGTATTCATTGTATTGCTTTCGTAAAATCATAAAATAAGTTCAGCTAATCTGCAACACGACATTGACTGTTAGACGGTGCGAAGTTCGCCGGGTCAGCTAGTTTTAAATAAATAATAGGTATTGGGGTTTTCGTGTAATTAGCCATATTTAAGAATTAAAACTCCGATAATTGAGAAACTCGTAGTAGTCATAAATATTCTAGATAAATAGATCTTTCCAATGGTAATACTATTTATTTATTTATTTATTTATTTATTTATTTATTAAAGAATTAATTACTATGAAACATTGATTAGCTTATAAAAATAACAGGAACCGAATGGCAAAACCTTAACCTTTTGCTTATTTGTATCTGTCACCCAACTGGGACTAGCCCGTTCTAGGGTGGACAGGACTCCAATATTACAATCAAGTTTGCTTGATTGCTTGGTTGCTTACAAATATACAAGTTTTAGTAAAAAGCTAATGACACTAAATTGCCCTAAAATGTGGTTTCAGAATAAAAAAAAATAAAAAAAATAATAATAAAAAAAATATTAAAAGATATTATAATAAATAAAATGCAATTCCATTATTTAATCGGCAATAAATATCATATACAATTCGATTAAATAACATAAATAAAGTTATATGTGAGAAAAGAAAGAAACAGTCATTAATATTTATTAATATAAAATTACCTAGTCTAAAAAGTATACTTCATTGTCAAAGTCAAATAATTTTTGGTAGTTAGTTCAATGTTAAAATATACTTAACATATATGTTTCAAAATATGTAAATAATTTGTGCACCTAAGTTTTATTATACTATTATTTCTAACATTTGATGTATGGTTAGTCTGTCATGATTCGATAACCATTTCTTTAATTTATTTTTGAATTCCCTAAATGTCAAATTCATTTTTATTTCCATATTGATCAGATTGTAAAATCTCGGCGCAATGAAAGAATAATGTCTTTGTTAAAATGATGTTTTCCTTCTGGGTATTATTAAGCTATTTTCTACAACTTGTCTCGTTGGTCGCCGGTTCTGAATTATTCCTAAATTTGAGTTACTGTCCAAAAATAGCCTTAAGAGGGAAGTTTTTAGAAAAAGTTGCCTACAGTCAAGAACTTTAGCTTCCTTATAAAGTTCATTAGTGGGATAGCGATATGGTCTACGTAGAATAATTTTTAATATAAATTTCTGCGCAACTTGCAATGGCTCTAGCAGGGTTTTACCACATCCACCCCATCCAATTATGCCGTAAGTAATAAGCGATTCACATAAAGCATAATAAACAGTTTTTAGTGTTTTGGAATCCAGAATATTCCTCAGTTCTTTGAAAACATATCCAAGGATTCGCACCTTCGTAGCCACGTTATGTATATGAGAATAATAATAATAATAAACTCTTTATTTGCACTTAAAAAAAAAGTATACAAAAAAGGCGAGCTTATTGCCACATGGCAATGTCTTACAGCTAACCTAAACATAGTGGTACATGCGCGCATAGTGAAAATAAAGATTATTACATAACATACAGACAAGTGGAAGAATTTAAGACTAATCGTGCCCGAGGAGAGGAAATTGGGAGAGGAACAGGAGAGAAAGGGAAGAACTGGTTACTTCTTAGAAAGGTAGTAATCCTTAAGGTGAGTCTTGAACGATGGTAAAGAAGGCGAGTTTCATATATTTGCTGGGAGATCGTTCCAGAGTCTTGCACCATGGACACAGAAAGAATAGGAATAGAAATCACTATTATGACTCGGAATTTTTAATAAACTGTCAGAGGCTGACCGAAGTACGAGACCGTGGGAACTTAGTGGTTCAAAAAGCTCCTGGAGATAGGATGGTGTTAATTGGGTGAGTACACGATATAGGAGAGCCAGTATATGAACATTTCTTCTTTGGCGTATTGGCAACCACTTTAACTGTGCCCTGTAGTCGGACACGTGATCATACTTACGTAGACCGAAGATGAATCGTATGCATACATTTTGCAAACGTTCAAGTTTGTTGAGCAGTTCCTCTGATAAATCGAGATAAGCCACATCTGCATAGTCAAGGAGAGGCAAGAGGAGAGACTGTGCAAGAGATTTTTTTGTGTCCATAGGAAGAAATCTTCTGAGTGTTTGCAGAGGGGGAAAACTAGCAAATATTTTACGACTTACCTCGTCCACGTGTGGTTGCCAGGAGAAATGTTCATCGATAATTAGACCAAGATCTTTCACTTTTTGCGACAATGGTATGGTGATATCGTTTAGTTTTAAACGCGGAAGGGATTTTACATTTACTCTGGAGAGCAATTTACGACCTCCAATGAGTATAGCCTGGGATTTCAAAGGGTTGATTAGTAGACCCATCAGCGCACACCATTCACAAATGGCCTGAAGATCAGAGTTCATGATGGCGATCGAGGCATTGATGTTTTCGGGAGAGAAATGATTATATATTTGGACATCATCTGCATACAGATGAGTATGTCCACGAACTTGGTTGGAGATAGGATTTATAAAAATTGAGAAAAGAAGCGGGGACAGAACCGCACCTTGTGGAACTCCAGCTGTTAGATTAACCCATTCGGATGATCGATCGCCTACTTTTATACGCTGTTGTCTGGCTCTGAGATAGGAGCTGAACCAATTAATAACGGTTTGCGAACAGTTGAGAGTTTGTAGCCGTGCAACGAGCAAGTCGAAGTCGACAGAGTTGAAGGCGCTGCTAAAGTCTAAGAGAACAAGCAAAGTAAGTTGTCTCTGGTCCATAGCTTTACGTGCGTCGTCGGTTACTTTGACAAGGGCAGAGGTAGTGCTATGACCGGAACGGAAACCGGACTGATAGGGATTAAACATATTGAATTCAGAAAGGTAATCTGATAGCTGAGAGAACACTATATGCTCCAACACTTTTGAGAGAGCAGGGAGAATAGATATTGGCCTGAAATCATTTGGTCGCACAGGATTTGATATTTTAGGAAGGGGTATAACGTAGGCATTTTTCCAAGGAGCTGGGTACGAACCAAATTCTAAGGAGGAGTTTATTATGTGGGTAACGACTGGAAGAATACATTGGATGATACGTTTGAGCATATCTACACTGAGACCATCCGTTCCCACGGCCTTAGATTTAATCTGGTTTAATGTTAGTAAAACCGTTTCAACAGTAGCTGGAACAAAGTGAAATTTACACGGGTTGACTGGCACACTAGAATTGGCAATATGGGTGGTAGCACGGGACTTTGCTATATTATCTAGTAGAACCGGTGACTTTGAGAAGTGGTTATTAAGAACGTCTATATCTACATTGGGATCTACGGGTCCTTTACATTTACCAATTCCAAGTTGGTTCAGCACTTTCCACATTTCTTTGGGAGTACAGTTTGCAAGCGAGTCGTAGATGTAACATTTTTTTGCGTTACGACATAGTTGGTTACAACGATTTCTTAAAGTACGGTAAAATTCCCAGTTGTCAGCTGAAGGATTACGCTTAAACTTAGACTTGGCTCTATCGCGCTTCAACATATATTGTCGGATGGAATCGTTGAACCAGGGAGCTGATTGATGTCGAACTTTAGCAATTTTCACAGGGGCATGCTTGTCGTAAAGCCTGATGATCTTCGTATTAAAGATACCAAGTTTCTCGTCGATGGTAGGGCTCTGGAAAACATCCTGCCAGTCAAGTTCCCAGGCGTCGCGACAGAAAGCTTCGTTGTCTAAGCGCCGAAAATCCCTGAATTTAATTAACCTACGGGGTACTTTACAGCAATGGATTTTATACGAGGCATACAGAAGGTCGTGGTTTGAGAAACCGCCGATCGTCAATTGACCATGGAAGTTGATGAGCCGGGGATTAGATGTCATTATCAGATCGAGCCAAGTGTGGGAGTTTCCGCTGTGGTGTGTAGCCTGCAGCGGAAGTAAAGAAAGATTTAAAGAGGACACTAATCTTGTTAGTTTTGAGGATCTATGATTTTGTTTTAAAAGACATGTATTAAAATCGCCAAAAAAGAGAGCATGTGAAAAATTTGGCAGATATTCGTGTAGGACATTTTCTAATTCGTCAAAATAATTGTTGTTATCTGGTGCAATGTAAAATACTCCAAGGAGAATACTCGTATCTTTCATGGTAACGCGAATTAATAAATATTCGGGAGCAGGGCTGCTACCGACGGATGATTTGCAAATAACTTCATACGAAAAGTGGTCTTTTAGGTAGATAGCGACTCCTCCACCTCTGCGAGCTGTCCGATCATTGCGAATCAGGTTATAACCGGGTAAATTGTATAGAGACGATGGTAAAGACGGTTTTAACCATGATTCGCTTATCATACAAGCATCTACAGTTTGATTGGAAAAAAGAGCATAAAATTCACTAAAATGAGCCGGAATGCTTTGCGCGTTCAAATGGCATATATTTAAAGAATGTTTATTGTAAGAAAGTGTGTCGCGTAGAATTTGGTCGGTTGATCTTGAGGAAATATTAGTCGTATCCATTATGGAAGTATCTCCCAGCAAGGTCGTGTCGTCCCCTAGTAATACATTATTTAAGTCGGTGTCACTCAGTTCATCAAAGGGAAAGGGCGTATGGGTAAGGTTAGGGATAGAAAGGCGTCGGGCAGACATATTTATACAAAGAAAAATTAAATAATAATTATAATAATAATAAATTGGTGATATTCAATCACACTAAAAGCAAATAAATGCATCGGACCCTGCTCGCAAAATAAAAAGGAAACAGTAGGTGCCAATTTTACAAACAATAATTATTTGTCATAGGTCTATTCTAAATAGAATAATACCAAAAGTTAACTTAAAACAGAAAAAAAATATAAACATTCAAAAAGAAAGGCAATGTACTCTAAAAGGAAGTAAAGAACAAATACACATGTTTTTTACAAAAATAAAAGAAATGAAACATTAGAAAAAAACATACAAATGCGTGCATTTACTTACCACCGATATTATCTGATTAAGGCATCAGGAATACATATTCACACGTAAAAGATAAATAAATAATGATACCTAATAATAAAATAGAGATAATGAATCACGCTAATGACCGATAGATGCATAAAACCCTGCTCACATTGTATAAAAGGGAACCGGTAGGTGTTAATTAAACCTCGAAAGAGAGCATATATTAAAACCTCGTAAGAGAGCATAGAAAAGAAAACATGACTTTCAGAAATAAAGGAACATTACAAAAAGACAATTATCGAAAACATACCATATACATTTTCTTATTACCTATATGGTTTAGCACCTACTAATTATATCATTAGACAAGTTTAGACAGTAACAGTATTATGTCATTGCTCAGCGATTTCTTCCCAGTATAATAAGCAGTAGGTATTTGAGTTTTTAATGTCATTGTAAAGAAGGAAACGTACTAACAATATGATTGTATAACGTGTACAGCATCGTAATTACTTTTTTAAACATAATTACAAATTAACTAAGTATTTTTATAATAACCAAATTAGGGTTACAAGATAAATTGTATAGGGTTGCAACATACCTTTCAGCGTTCATTTCTTATACGTAATATTTCGGTAATTTGTTTTAACTACTTGTAATAGGCAAATCCATTAAAGTAATTTATGCAAGATATTTAAGTACTTAATCAGTTTCCTTATAATAATTGAGTCTGAAATTAAAATAATGAGAAATATATATTTTATTGCAGGCGTTGAAAAGTAAATAAAAATAAACTGATGACCGGGTATTATTGACGGGTTAGTGAGAGGTCAGCTTAATGCAACAGAGAATCGAGCGGTGTGATAACATTCTATTCTCTTTGAACGTAAATAAAGACGAAAACGAACGGGGTAGAATACGCGTATTGTCGCTTCTGTCAAATGTTTTGCGAAAACACTGTTATATTGTTATTTTATTAGGATAAATATAGCGCAGCGGTTTCTGACCTCTGTGGCTTGGCCAAACTGATTATTAAATAAATCATTTTGCATTTTATGGTGCAAAAAAGTAAGTAACTCCTAGTGTATCCCTGTATGCGAGAAACATGAAATACTAGGGTGAACAGAAATCTATTATAATGAAATGCTTATAACATCGTACATGGGATACAATTGTTAATAAAAATGTTGGTAACAATAGGAAAAGTATTGTAGTTATATCGCTTACAATATATAAAAAAGCACTTACTGCAAAGTTTGTGGCATACAAGAAAATAAATAGATATACTTGGACGATGCGGAAATGTCGAGCTGGTGATGAAATTTTGTTATAGCAGAAGTATTTACAAATGAAATCAGCGGCGTCTTTGGAGCAGTCTTTTCCGGGGTGATCACTTTTGGATATCCGTGAGCGAAGATCGCGGCGTTTGACAGCATTATTAGGAACCTCTTCGATATTAAACGATGACAGTTGGGCGATAGCTTCCAATTGCACCTTTGTTTTTATGGTTCGCCGGGATTCGTCTGGAAAGCGTACGCAGATACTGCCATCCCGTGTCCAGCTATTTCCCGCCTTGAAGGTCTTCCTCGCATCGGTGTATATTAGCAGTCTTTCGGGCGTCAGGAATTCAGTTACGACGAAGCCGGATCCTTTCAGCTGCTTCTTTGACGACCAGATGAGTTGACGATCTCTTCTCGAATATAGTTGAATAATGACAGGACGGGGCTTCGAAGCTGCAGTCTTCGGGGGGCCAAGCCTACGAATTTGTTCGAAATCCGAGTTGTTGAGACTGGTTGTTTTTAGCTTTTCCCGTAATATCTTAACAACGACTGCTTGTAGGTTTTCGTTGCTGGATTCAGGCACCCCGTGAATACGAGGTGCTTGTTTCTGGCATTGGCCTCCAGCTCGTCCATTTGGTTGTTTGATTGTAGAATGTAGAAATATATCTATTAAAAGAATGTAGAGATATATTAGTGTTCTGCTCTATTGTGCCGTGGATTTTTTCAGGTTTCGCGATCTCAAGGCATGTGTCTTTGGGCTTGTGCGGTCACGGTAACTCGCAAAGTTGCCCAAATGAGCCACAGCTTCATTTAAATCTGTTTTTGTGGTAATGGTTCTGCGGGAGTCATCGGGAAAAGTCACCATTATCGAGCCATTGCGGCTCCACACCTTGTTACTTTGAAAATGCTGTCTGGCTTCGGAGAATAATTTCTGTCTCAGAGGCGTGAGAAATTCCGAAATAAGAAGTCTGGTACCTTTCAGCTGCGACTTGCTTGTCCATACCTGGTCTCGCTCCACCGTTCTCAGAAATTTTATCAGGATGGGCCGCTCCTTGCCGTTGTCAGCCTTGCGTTTTCCTATCCGATATGCTTCATCGATGGAGTTGATGGTAAAATTAGGGAGTTGGAGCTTGCTCGTAACTAGCGATGCAACTGTTGCGACGATATCTTCCTTTGCTTCCTCCTTGACGCCGTGGATAAGGAGCTGATTTCTTCTCGCTCTGCAGTCCATTTCGTCAATATGGTCCGTTTGCCTAGCGATTACATTGCGGAGAGAATCAAGCATGGACAGTGTATCCCTTTTGAAGGAGGCAAAATCTCTGCTGAGGGCCTCAAGGCTAGGGGAATTTTTTTCGCACTTTTCAGCTAAAGCCTCCTGCAAGCGTTTCTCAAACTCAGCCAAGCGATCACCAATTTGAGAGCTGACACTTGATTCTGTCATTCTCATAAATCTCACTGGTATTGCAAATGATAATTATATATGTTTATCCTTATAAATCCTGGATAAAACACATATATTATGATGTTAGCAGTGGGAATGACCGACAGATATATTATTATTATTGTGTCTTCATTTACTGACTGTTCATTGTGTTGTTCACTGTCATGTTCACAGGTGTCCGAAATAACACATTATTCACGTTTAAACATCGAACGAATTATTTAAAATGAAAACTAAACCACTTTTTGTTGATTCAATGGCATAATTAGACCCGAAATAGGTGGTAAATATTAAATTTTGGAAAAAAATAGCCAGAGAACTGAATGCCAGTGTTGACAGTTTATCGCCTACCCGCCTATCCCCCGGAATCCCAACGGAGAAAGCAATCTTGAGTGATGCCTAGATATTTCCAAGATATTTCTCTTTGTATAGGCTGACAGTTACAAGACTCTACGCTATCGCACTCGTGTATTATAATAGTTTTATTAGTGGTGGGTTGACCTCTGGTTGTTATACTAAATGACATGTATTTGGTTTTGCCAACATTAAGCGTCAACATAAAGTTTCCTAGCCAATTTTTAACAATTTCCATGCCCTCGTTTGCTTTCTCAAATGTGTAATCCCAGTTTGAACCCTTGAATAGTATAACAGTGTCATCGGCATATGTGATGATTTTACTTACTGGTAACTGACATAGGTCATTTATGTAGACGAGAAATAAAATGGGTCCCAAAACGCTACCATGTGGCACACCATACGTGAGATGCTGGCTTTTACTCTGGAGGCCCTGGATGGTGACACTTTGTACCCTGTTGGATAGGTAGGTACGATACGATATTGTTATTGGAGAGGTGGGTCCAGCGCCCATACATTTTTGCCCATTGCCCTTTATCGGATTCTCGGATCCAATTATAAAGGTATTCAATTACCCCCTTGACTGTCCCAGCAAGGAGAGCCCATGATCTTACCGGCGGATGGAGTAGCATTGAAATTCTCAGGAGTTGGATATGATAATCGTTTATTGATGTTTTTTTTCAGGGTAAAGCCATGTTTGTTTATACATAGTTATCAATCGAGCCAAAAACTGTTGCGCGACACATTAGTTACTAACAAATACGTACCGGCGTATTTGCAGGGACTTCATTTTTGTGACATGTATGGAGTAATACTGACGCTACGCAGCAGTCTGGCCGTTTGGTTCGAGTTCTGTATTGCATTCACTGTCTACTGATGAGTTTTCAGCTTTTTCAAAACACTTTAGGGGTACTAATTAAAATTACACATTTTCCAGTACGTCGGCGCCAGGTGTTCCGGAGTCTGGCCTCCTGATTCTACCCCCAGCGTTCTATGGCCAAAATACTGCCCGATCTGAAAGTATCAGCTATTACAAAACTCTTACACTTTTTTGTCGCTGCCTCTTGGACTATATTTTTCGGGTCGGTTTGAAGATCGTTTTTAATATCGTTTTATAGCTTTTCTGCTTTATAGGTGACTCTAAGTTTAGCTTGCCAGCTCAAACTGATCTCCCTGCCATTTACGTTCAGAGCAAATGTCGCTCGTTAATCGAGCACGCGATCTATGCAACGCTGAGCATTTTCCGCAGGAGATGGAACGTGCTAATGATGTCCTTAGAAAAAATGCTTAGTCCTTAGAAAAAAAACCACACGATCCAATACAGACGAAAATCAGAAACCCGAGCAGATCACGAGCATTCTTACGAGACATCAAGGGCTTGACAGCTCGAATAAGTAATATGCTCAATTAATCTATAATTAATATTATAAAGAGGTAAAGTTTGTGACGTTGTAGGAAGTAATCTCTGGATCTACTTAACCGATTTTGCCGTTCGACCGCTTATTCTTCCGACTTACTTTGCAAATCCGACTACCACGAAAAAGCCTTTTCATTTTTCGGATTAGTATATAGCCTATGACACTCACAAATAACGTGGCCTAATTAGACGTAATTGATTAAAGAATGACGTGACTCCCTGGTATAAAACTACAAAATTAGGCATTTTTGGTAAATATTACAAAAATATATTTGCATATTTCCTGCGGTTTACGATCCCCTCCCAGTCCGCGACGCGAAGCTTGACAAGCATGCTTGATCGTCTAAAAGCCCTTAATAAAAATAATTATAATTACAGTATATCACTTTTCGTAACGGCATGGCAGTCGTGTTTTTTATTCCTTTTAATTTAACTACCAAAAATTATTTGACTTTGTTGTTATATATTATTTTGACAATGAATTGTACTTTTTTTGACTAGATATTTTTATATTAAATCCTATACTACTTAACATATATTAAATATTAATGACTGTTTCCTTCTTTTGTCACATTTTTATTGCCGATTATATAATGGAATTGTATTTTATTTATTTATTTTTTTTTATATTGTTTGTTTTTATTATTATTATTTTGAAGACCACATTTTAGGGCAATTTAGCGTTATCAGCTTTTTACTAAAACTTGTACATTTGTAAGCAATCAAGCAAACTTGATTGTAATATTGGAGTCCTGTCCACCCTAGAACGAGCTAGTCCCAGTTGTGTGACAGGATCAAATAAGCAAAAGGTTTAGGGTTTTGCCATTTGGTTCCTGTTATTTTTGTAAGCAAATCAATGTTTTATAGTAATTAATTCTTAAATAATTAATATATTTACTTGTCCTGTTTATATTGTATAAAATATGATATCTTCCACCTTATTATGTAAGGAAAATTACGTCGAAAAAAATATATAATGTCTAATTGACATATTTCGTGCACTAGATCACATGCGAAGTCAGCGGTTGGACAATAAGAAATCATTTAAATTATTAATGTCGATATTCAGCGTGAGGCCAAAATGTATACTTTCAAAATCAATAAAACTCGATATGTACGAATCAATTACAAGTGCGGGTGATACTAGGGCAGTATCACAAGGTTACTTATAAGAATTCGGAGCTACCATTATAAATAAGTCGACCTCAAGTTAGAGGTGTATTTCGGACATTTTTCCCCGGCTCAAAGGGAAGTATTGTAAACGCGCTAATAGACGGAAATATCTATTTTGAGCCCCCCTGAGACGATTAAGGCCATTTCCAGACTGAAGTATGTCTGTGAGTGTGTGTGTGTGTGTATGTGTCTGTGTGAGGGCACAGTATACCAACCAGTAGCTTTACTCTCGAGCTATAGGGCAATGCGGAAAGAGGGTGCGAGGAATGTGGGCAGAGGAGTACGCCCCGACGAACGCGAACGGTTAGCATTACGCTTAGGTAACGGCTGGAGACGATTTGGAGCGTTTGGCTAACTGCGTGGGCCGAGTAGCGACCATATCCGAGCCCGTGGACTCGTGAAGTATTCGCTTTGATTTCAATTTTATTCTAAGATAAGCTACTGTCTAAAAGTGGGTGTGTGTGTGTGTATATATATATCGATGGCTTAGAACGCAAATGTGTTAAGTGACTTTTTTTACGAAAATGAGTTTTTTTATTATTTTTTTTTTTTTGTTGAGTGGGGCTTTTCTAAGGTCTTTATGAGCCTTGTAACACTGCGACCATTGCTGATCTATTGTGCTCGCCACCTACTATAGTTCTGCGCTAAGAACCGCAGCAGGCTTTTGGCGCCAGATTGTTTTACCTCCTCAGGTTGGAGGTAGTGACCACCCAGGTGGGTGTATCTTTTACGCGTCAGCGGGCCACACTCGCACATGAGGTGCTTGGGAGTTTCCTCTGCCCCTTGGCAGAACCTGCACATTTTTGTGTCTTTGAGCTTGAGGTTGAACATGTGTTTGTTCAGGCCACAATGCCCCGTGAGCGCCATTACCAGTATGCGTAGATTGTTCCTATTTAGCGATAGGGCCTCACGGGCCGTCTTACGGTCGTAAGCCTTAATAAGCGCTTTGGAATGATTCAACCCTGTCGTGTTGTTCCAGTGGTTGACGGATTGTTCTAAACACATTTGTTTGAGCATTAGGTTTGCAAGGCTTTTTGGTACGCCACAGCAAGGTTCAGGGCCGTATAACGTTCCCTTTGCTCCCGTCCTAGCAAGTTCGTCGGCTTTTTCATTTCCCTCGATTCCTGCATGGCCGGGAACCCATCTTGTCCCCATCAAAATGAGTTAAGTACTACATGACATCCAATATATTGATCTCCACATTCTGTGCTAATGTGGTAAGCATCTAACAACCGAGGCTTCCAATACTTCTTCGTAAAAACTGTGGTAAGTGCATCAAACAAAGTTTTTTGAAATGTTAATGTTGCATAATCATTTACCACTATCACCACTATCTAATCAAAATTAAATCATCATAAAATGCATATGTGTTATCATCAATTGACACAATATTCTCTAAAGCATGCTTAACCCTATACATGCTTAATGGTTTTATTTACTCTTATAACAAATTCTAAAAGTAGAAAGATGAAAACAAAATAAAATATTAATAATATAATAAAAATGAAAATGTGGTAACTACATACATTATTATATTACCATATAAAAATGTGGTAAGTACCACCTCTTGTCGGCTTTTTTGTAATAATACATAAAATACTAATAAATAAATATAATTATTACAATATAGTGTAAGCCAAATACATATACTAAAGGTTAAAAATATTAACTGAAATTATTTCTTCATCTGTTTCGAGATTATTCTACCTAAACTTTCAAAAAGCTTTCCTGTAAAATTTAGAAATTTACACTTGACACATTTGCGTTCTAAGCCATCGATATATTACTCCTCCACGATAGCGCCTAAACGCTTCATCCGATTGAGCTGATATTTGGTATGCAGGCATAATTCGGTCATGGCAAGAGTAAAAAAAAATTGTAGTTGAAATCGGTCTACCAGAGGGCGTGCTAGTCATACTTCAACCTCGAAATAGTGCAGTTAGAGACTTGAAATTCGGTACACAGATGCCTTGTTTGACTGAAATCACGTTGTGATATTGGTTAGAATATTTCGTATACATGCGAAGTAAATAATATTTAAACTCCGCCATATTTACTAAAATACTACATCACTTTTGAAACAATACCATTTTAATTTTACGGAAAATGCTATAAATATACTACGAATTGGCGCGCGGGGGAGGTTAGATCAGCGCGAGGGGAAAGGGGATTTTTCTACTTGCCGGGAAAGTCTTGGGTGACACAAACATTTTTTTAGAAGATTTTAGGAGTTAAGTTCGACAGCCAGCTCATATGCCGTAGTCACGCGGCAGCTCTTGCTAGCTCACCGTTTGGGCTGATCGGGTTTGTATTTCGCAATTAGAAGTGCAATTAGAAGTTATGAGTTGGCTATACGTTCATACTGTTAACGTACGGCGCGGAGTTATGAGGGCGAACAGCCGACAGGCAGAGGGCCTTCGTCATGCAGAAGCGTGCAGTCCGCACAATAGCGCCTGTGGCGCTTGATACGCCAGCTAGGCCTATGTTTAAAGAACTCTGCATCATAACGCTGCCGTCCATTTATATAATGTTCGTTCGCAGAAAGCTGGCCGATTTTGAACTGAATGGTGTGCATCATCACTATCCAACAAGATCCCGTAGCATGCTACGTTCGGTAAGTCATGCATTATCCAAGTCGGAGAGGCTAGCCTATATCGCCGGCCCAGCGGTTTACAACAAACTCAGCGAGCACATTAGGCAGGCGCAATCTCTTGACGTGTTTAAGAGACGCCTTAAGAGGTACCTTACAGATAAGCCGTTTTACTCACTGGAGGAACATTACTCGAGTGAAGTCTAAAATGCTTTGGTGGCTAAAGTATTTAATGATCTCTGCATTTTGTCTTGTATTTCTTCTTTTTACATTATTCTTGTGTTTTTTTCATCGTTTTGTTTTGTTTATTTTATCTCTTCTTTACGATAAAAAAAATGTATGAATGTTCTGAATCTGTATCTGACTTGTATACCAGTATACTAATAAAATGAATATGAATATGAATATGAATATATGGCTCGATATTGAGAAGTAGGCTGGAAGTCAATTCTGCCATTTGGAATCCACACGAGGAGCTTTATATTTTGATGCAGGGGATATTACAAAATAGGTTTTATTGTTACTGTACTCCAAGGAGTAAGAATACTATCATTGATTTTATAGCTTATTAGATTGCTCAACGTCGTACTACAATTTGGCAACAAGGATATCACTACAAAGCGTAATGTTTAGATGGCAGCGTAACGTTAAATTCCAAAAAAAAAATATTATGTTATCTTCAATTATTATGTTTAATACAGCGACCTTCGTGGTATAACAGTACAGAGGCGTACTGTAGATGATGCTCTAAACACGCCTATATGGTATAACATAATAAAATCATAAACACATTTTTAAGTCATAGCTCTTATTATGTTAATATTATTTACATAAAAATGTTAACTTTTAATTCGGTTAGCAGGTTTCAATACGTAATAAATAAGTACTTTAATATTCAGATAGACTAATAGATGGCATTCTATCTCCCCGTATTATTTATGTGAGGTAATAAGCTTATATAAATAATGCGATAGATGGCATTAATAATTCAATGTTATCATTGGTTAAATTATGGGTTTTTATTATCAATCAGTCCTTTATAAAAAAAACATTCATCATCAGTGTCATTAAAGAATGCCAAATAAATCGTTATTAGTTTGTCCGTCAATGCTATTAGCGTTACCTGCATTTCGCCGTCTCTGAAGGGTTGCCAAATCGTACTATGGAGTTGATCAATCTAATACCAATTATAACCAATGGTAGGTACTATACAATTAATTTTGTACACGGTATGGTTGGGTACAACATTCGTCGTTTACGAACAACTAGAGATGTCAACTACAACGGGCGAACCCGTCACCTCAGAAAGTTTTAATGATGATAGTAGATCGTTCTATCTCACGTGAGGTGAGCGCAGAAGACTTGGGATGAAAACAATCCACTGTCTAGTGATGCCATCCGCCCGTAAAAGACCAACGCCTTACCTCGAGATAACCAGGTTAATCAATCACCCAGCGGGCCGACACTTGCCCCCTAATCCCAGTTGCAACCAGATTACTCTGGTCTTCCGACTGGTTACAGGTTCGAGGTCGCTTGCGGGGTCCTCTTCCTTGCGTAGCGGTGATGCGGTGTCTACCGAATCTATCGCGGACCACAGCATCCTTTGCCCGACTGTTCACCGGGGATCAGGTAGCCGATTGGTCGTTTCAAGGGCAGTTGCAGTAGGGTTAACAACTACCCCCGCTCTATAGGAGACAGTACTGTTTCCAGACTCCCCCGGCTGTCGGTCGGAATGCACAATCGATTGGCTGACGCCGCACGGTGCGCAAACTTCCAAGGGGCGCCCGAAGGTTGACTTCTAGGGGAAACCTTCCCGGGATAGCACTTCTGCGTGGAGGCCGCCGGATACGTGTTGACCCGTGAGTTTGACCGCCCCTAAACGCATGGGTCTTCGTGGCCTAACTGCAACAGGGTCATTCATTAGCTCCCTCGTTTACAAACAGAGATGCGTTCGATACTACACGTTCACAGAATACTAAACGCGAATGCATAGTCCGCTCATATTGGCCCAAATTGGGTTCTTCGTACCCGATAACTACTTGCAAGATCACCCGAACTCTTTGTTTTTTTTGTCTCGCACCAATGTAATACGGATGGCATTAATATCGAAGAGCCCTCAGCATTTAAATGCCTTGTTATCGACCGCATTAGATGTGGGTATATTTCTATCATCCAGCCGAATCTTAAAATTGAACCTCGAGGGTTTACTTGCTTTAATTTTTAAATTATTATTTTTTTTAGTATTGTAATGTTCATTTTGTGTAGATACCTATTAAAAATATTAACAGTTAACCAACGTTAGCTTAACGTTAGTATAAAGATAAAGGTGTACAATCAGTGCGTGTTACCGGCTATGACGTATGCTTGTGAGACATGGACACTGACTGCTGGGATGATCCACGAGCTTAAGGTGGTGCACCGTAACATGGAGCGAGTCATGCTCGGCATATCGTTGCGCGATCGAGTCCAAAACCAGCTCATCAGACAGCGCACGAAGGTGGTCGACGTGGGTCAAAGAGTGGCCAAGCTGAAATGGGCTCGGGCCGGCCACGTGGCCCGACGACACCACGAACGGTGGGGCAAGCGCGTTTTGGAGTGAAGACCCCGGCTAGGCAGAAGAAGTGTGGGCAGACCACCGGCCCGATGGTCCGATGACATCAAGGACAGCTGGACCTGTCTGGATGATTGAAACGGACAACCGATCCGGATGGAGAGTGATTGGAGAGGCGTATGCCCAACGGTGGGCGAATGCGCGCTGATGATGATGAAGAAGAAGAAGAAGCTTAACGGCGTGTGGTGCAAACGAATTTAGAATTCAATTCAGGTTAGTGCTGTTAACCGTGATTATCTTTCTTAACCGGCGTTAGTGTAAGTCGCCCTAAGAACAATGTTTAGGGCGACTTACACCAACGCCGTTTAAGAAAGATAATCACGGTTAACAGCGCTAACCATGGTTGAAACCTAAATTCGTTTGCACCACATGCCGTTAAGCTAACGTTGGTTAATTTCCTTAACCGAGCCACGAATCCGGTTAGCGTATGTTTGTCTGTCGTTAGCGAGAATTTCGTTTCAATTTTGAGGCTTCTTTTTTTAGACTGGCTGAATTTTTATATACAAATTGATATATAATTGTCAATACTTCAACCACCTTTATTTATTTTTATTTTATAGCAAACTTACAGATAGTAAATATATAATACTAGTATTTTAAAAACACATTCAAACGAAACAAATTTACTATCCTATGAATAGTTTGCAATGCTTGCATTACAAATTAACAGAAATAACATGAACATGTTGATAATAGAAAAAAAATATATTAAGGTAATAATAATATAAGGGTAAGAAAAGTAATAATTAAATAAGTTGGTAATAAGGTTATTTGGATAGAGCAAAATAGAAGTATGAGTAATTGGATAATAATATTTGTTTTACATGATATAATACAATAGTATGTTATAATATAATAATCATATAATACAGTACATTAGGATGGCAGTTAGTGAAATCTTAAGAAGTAGGAGATAGGCTAGGTATGATCGAGTCTTTTATTACATGAATGGAATCATAAAATATATTTAATCCTTTACACCAGGGGTCTCCAAACTACGGCCCGCGGGCCAAATCCGGCCCGCCAGTGTCATCAATCCGGCCCACGACAGCTAATGGCTTATTGTTGGTATTGATGTTGTGATAAGTTGGATAAAAAGACACAGAATTATGATAACTAGAGTCATTACGCACGACAAAACTATCGACATCGATACTTTTTGGAGCTCACATTGCACTTCCATTCAAATGATAAGTAAAGAAAAAGATGTCAGATATTGTAACGATTAATGTGTTTCTAACATCTTGGATCGCTATTTTTTTTTAAAAACTGTCGTACAAAAACACATCGTACAACGCCTTAAGGAAAGTTACAATGGAACCGGGAATTAATAACAGGTCCTAGAACACTTTCGGGCTATTGCTTCCAAAAAACATAGTAATCATAACCATAATATATCATTAAACATTGGTGATTCGATACTGCCAATCGCTTTGATGCTTTTCTTTATGATATAACGTATATACAGTTTTTTTTAAATCAACCAATTTTCATTCCGTGGGAGTAAATTCTGAAATAAAAAAATATGTAATAGTCAATAGAAAGGGGAGGGGGGGTTATTCTGGACTACTAACTGCACTTCATAGAAATGCAGTTAGTAGGAGACAGATTTCAAAAACGGGTTTGGCACTTGGAACTTACTGGAGTAATCAGTATGGCCCTAAGGCTGGATAGTTTGGAGACCCCTGATTTAAAGTCTACAAAATACTATTTGACAAAAGTGTCGTTAGCACATTGGTACCTTTTTCACAATGATCGAGACCTTTTTCACACCTATCGTCGAATGTCTAATGGCTTTATATCGTTAGACTAAATCGCCTTGATCGCTTAATAATCTTAATTATTTATACGTATCAATTTTCAAGCAAAAACACTAATAATAACATGTTCTTCCGAATCTTTCAATGACAGCTGAATAAGTAATATAATTAATTTAGGAAAAATCTTTAATGTAGTAAAAAGTAATCACCGAATTTTACATGGTAAGTAGCTAACCGATTAAGACTATTAATTAGTGTAACAGTAACAGTTCGATTTCGAAATCATCAGGATTTAGTGCGTATTTTAATACATCTGTCTGAAATCCACATTTTACAATTATTGTTAGGTACCTATACTGCAATATTTACTCTGATCGTTGGTGGTATAAAGTTCAAGATGTTATAATCGAACCCGGTGCAGCGGTCAGTTTGAGCCTTTAAAGCGTTTGTCAAAGTGTTCTATGCAGGTAGAATCGATCTCCATAGTAAAATAAACGGTTACAACTTGTTGGGAATCACTGTCTATTTTATGACATTTTAACGACACTTTTGTCAAATAGTATTTCGTAGACTATACACGATTAACAAAAACGCGACACATTTTGGTAAGAACTCACTCTGGTAAGATATATAGCTTGGTTTATATAAAAAGCTTGACCTTCCGGGCTGTAAACAGTTAGAGTGCGCAAATTACTTCAATCGTCGTAGAATAATCTGTGGCGCAGAGTTAGATTTAAGAGGGCGGTGTAAGGTCGCGCAAAGTGTCGTCGATGATTATCGTCTATTAAGTCGAGGTTAAATCATACCCGCCCGCGGTTGACACAGTGATTCGCGTGACGATGACAATTACTACTTCACGACAACTTTTTACGACACATCGAATCGTGACAGCGACCGTGTAGAAAGTGCAACCATAAAATCAGCATTACCACACCGGAGATATTAAAATGTCGTATAATGCGCATGCCGTGTGATTACCTTAAAATTAAATTAATAATAAAAACTTTGTTAAAAACAAGCCTGTATTAAAATGCTTCGAAAATAAATAAAAAAAGTGGAGGATATACAAAATGTCGTGTCATTGCTGCAGACCATTGAGGAGTCCCCTCGTTGGAAGCCAACCCTGGGTGCAGCAGCCCGTTACAGTGAAACTTAGAACGGGCTAGGGTTGTCGACTACAGCGGGCGAGCCCGTCACCTCAGGAAGTTTAACCGATTAGTCGTTCTATCTCCCTGGAGTGCGCGCAGAAGACTTGAAGACAAAACAGTCCACCATCTAGCTATGCCACAAGCCCGTAAGAGGCCAACGCCTTAACAGCGAGATAGCCAGGAGTGTTACACGGCGGGCCTACACTCACGCCCTTACTTCCAATTGTGACCAGATTACTCCAGTCTCTCGACTGGTTATGAGTTCGAGGTCGCTTGCGCGGTCCTCTCCCTTACGAAGCGGTGAAACGGCGTTTACCGAATCTATCGCGGATCACAGCGTCCTTTGCCCGACTGTTCACCCAGGATCGGATAGCCGATGCTCTTTCAAGAGCAGTCGCCGTAAGGTCCGCAACCACCCCCGCTCTACAGTAAACAGTACTGCTTCCAGACTGCCCCGACTGTGAGAGTGCACAGGGAGCTAACGGGCCCATGATGAGGTGGCCACGATGACCCATATGTTCAGGGTCGGTCACACTCACGGGTCAACACCCATCCGATGGCCTCCACGCATGGGGTGCGAATCCTGGGTAGGACACTGGGTCAATCAGTCTCCCCTGGGAATCAAACCTCTGGCGCTCCTGGACGGTCTGCGCACCGAGCGGCGCAAGCCAATCGACTGTGCTCTCCGACTAACAGTCGGGGGAGTCTGGGAACTGTATTGTTTCCTATAGAGCGGGGGTGGTTGCCTACCTTACGGCGACTGCTCTTGAAATGACCATTGGCCATCCGATCCCGGTTCAGAGTCGGTCAAAGGACGCCTTGGTCCGCGATAGATTCGGCGCACACCGTTTCACCGCTTCGTAAGGGAGAGCACCGCGCAAGCGACCTCGAACTCGGAACCAATCGAGAGACCGGAGAAATCTGGTCACAATTGGAAGCAAGGGCGCGAGGGTCGGCCCGCCAGGTAACACTGGCTATCTCGCGGTAAGGCGTTGGCTTCTTGCGGGTTGTGACGTAGCTGGACGTTGGATTTGTTCTGTCCTAAGTCTTCTACGTTCACTGCAGGGCGACAGAACGAGAAAATCGTTAAAACGTCCTGTTGTGACGGGCTCGCCCGTTGTAGTTGACACCGCAAGTTGTCAGAGTGCACAGTCGATTGGCTTACGCCGCACGGTGCGCAGACCGTCCAGGAGCGCCAGAAGGTTGATTCCCAGGGGAAACTGACCATAAGGCCAGAGTCCTACCCAGGCTCGCACTTCATGCCTGGAGACCGTCGGATAGGTGTTGACCCGTGAGTGTGACCAACCCAGAACAGAATGGGTCTTCGTGGCCAACTCAGCAAGGGCCCATTAACTCCCATCACATCTCCAGTTATTTTTCTGCATAGTTGAAAGGCCTTCGAACCGTTCCCGAATCATGAACAGGCAGGAGTAGTGAAATTGTGCATAGCAACGCCCGCATTTAAGCGATTCATCGACGGTTACGACAGTTTAAAGAATTCCAGAGGTTTACCTCTGGAATTCATAAATATTCATAAACAGATTCATAAATATATTTCAACTCAAAGATAAAAAAAAATATGAAAAACATGTTTTTTGTTTTGGTTGTCTAACCCAGGCTCCCCCTTAAGTGTCACTGAGCCTTAAGAGGCCGCAGGCTAATAGCTAGTAGGTATCTTATATTCTTGTATTTTTAAATAGCCAATTTAAATATGAAAATATATGATCTTGTATGTAATAATTTAATAATATTGTGGATGTCGCTAGAATGAAAGTGAAACCGGTCGAGAAATGCCATCCTACAAGCATTTCAACTATGAAATAACCCGTCTGTAGAGACGTGCGCGGTGAAAATCGTGGAGTGAAGAAATCGCCGCGAACTTCACGATTTCACCGTGAAATGGTACGACAGTTGTACTCGAACAGGCTCTACCATATATAATAATAATAATAACAAACTCTATACAGGTTGATTTTTTAAGTGACATCCTAAAGCGGGCTCCATCTTCAGACCTTCGTCATTATGTGTAACGGAAAATATTCAAGACTAGCTGACCCGTGCCCATTTCGTTGGGCGGTAAAACTTTTTACTTGTGATGAAATTATGAGTGTGGTTAGGTTAGTACTGAGTGCTATGATTTATTTCCTGACTGCCAAAAGAAGGGTTATATTTTACTGCATGTGTATGTATTTGCATGCCAATTTGACTATATTACCGTTATTTGTGAGTGTCTTCTTGTAAGTGTCTTATTTGTGGTTATCTCTTGAACCATTTATGCAGTAAAAGGGAAATTATATGCAGTAAAAGGAAAAAGTCTTTTGTTTTAAACACTTGAGACAATAAATTTACTTATTTTGATATGAATTCATAATTGTTGATAATATGACCAATAAACATGAGCTAACGATTTAAATTATTTTTTTAATATAAAATACTACTTTTTGTGACTTAAATATAAAAGTTAGACATATGATGTCGTGTTAATTAGGTAATATAAGATTTAAATTAAAATAAATAGTCAAAAAAGTACAATTCATTGTCAAAATAATATATAACAACAAAGTCAAATAATTTTTGGTAGTTAGTTCAAGGTTAAAAAATACTCAACATACATGTTTAAAAATATGGTAATAATTTGTGCACCTAAGTTTTATTAAACTATTATTTCTAACATTTGATGTATGGTTAGTCTGTCATGATTCAATAACCATTTCTTTAATTTATTTTTGAATTCCCTAAATGTCAAATTCATTTTTATTTCCATATTTATCAGATTATAAAATCTCGACGCAATGAAAGAGTAATGTCTTTGACCAAATGATGTTTTCATTCTGGGTATTACTAAGCTATTTTCTAAAACTTGTCTCGTTGGTCATTGGTTCTGAATTATTCCTAAATTTGAGTAATTGTCCAAAAATAGCCTTAAGAGGGAAGTTTTTAGAATAAGTTGCCTACAATCAAGAACTTTAGCTTCCTTATAAAGTTCATTAGTGGGATGGCGATATAGTCTACGTAAAATATTTTTTAATATAAATTTCTGCGCAACTTGCAATGGCTCTAGCAGGGTTTTACCACATCCACCCCATCCAATTATGCTGTAAGTAATAAGCGATTCATATAAAGCATAATAAGCAGTTTTTAGTGTTTTGGAATCCAGAATATTACTCAGTTCTTTGAAAACATGTCCAAGGATTCGCACCTTCGTAGCCACGTTATGTATATGAAAGTCCCGACGAAGATAGCAATCTAGAGTGATGCCTAGATATTTCCAAGATATTTCTCTTTGAAGAGGCATTTACAAGACTTTACGCTATCGTATTCGTGTACTACAATAGTTTTATTAGTAGTGGGTTGACCTCTGGTGTTTATACTAAATGGCATGTATTTGGTTTTGCTAACATTAAGCGTGAACATAAAGTTTCCTAGCCAATTTTTACCAATTTCCATGCCCTCATTTGCTTTCTCAAATGTGTAATCCCAGTTTGAACCCTTGAATAGAATAACAGTGTCATCGGCATATGTGATGATTTTACCTACTGGTAACTGACATAGGAAGATGTCCCGAAGTCTGGCCTGCTGACTCTATCCCAGCATTCTATGGCTAAAATACTGTCTGATCTGAAAGTATGAGGTTTAACAAAACTCTTGCACATTTTTGTCGCTGCCTCTTAAACTATATGAATAACGTCCTTACGATACTAGCTGTTTAGTTATACCTACCTATTTTCTATTAGATTTTAATAATCAGCGCACATTGTCTAACAAAAGTGAGTGTGCTAAAGCAGCCAAGTAATTGTGGAATAGGATCAGAATAGTTATCCCAGAGATTTGGAAACTTTCCAGAGGAGCTCAGATCTTTTATAGTAGCAGTAAACATTAAACAAGCCATCGATAACTATAAACTAGTGTCGATCCTCCGCCCACCTGCTAAGATTTATGAAAGCATTCTTCACAAATATCTCGATACAAAAATAGAACCATTCCTATTTATCGAGCACGGCGAAGCACGGCTTCAAATCGGGATGGTCGACAGCTACCATTTTAATGGTATTGGGTCCTTACCTATGAAGTATACAGGAAAAAAATAATAGTTTAAAAAAACACTAAAAACACGCTTTTGGGCTATGATAAGATATTCACATACACACGGCTATGATACGATATTCCATCATGGAATGCCAAAGCCTATCTTCCGGCTTCATCATCAGACCTTGAAACCTAATAGTGGCCAAAGTTCATTCCAAGACTTTTCTAACAAGGCCAAACACAGCTATAATACGATGTTCCATCATGAAGTTCCAGTTCACATCTTCCGACTCCATTATCAGATCAGTTCGACAGTACCATATTATTGTATTGTCATCAGAACTACATACAGCTGCCAATTTTCATGACGCTACGATCCTTGGAAGATGGTTATTAGTTACCTTAGATTCCATTACATAGTTACATACAGGTCGCCCTAATAAAAGCGTGTTAATTAGGGGTCAATTTTTTTTAGGAAAAATATATATTTAATTAATAGAAATATTGACCCCTATTATCTATGCAGATTTGTCATTTTAATAGAGATTGCGTAATTCGTCTACTGCAAAACTCTCGTGGACAGGAAACAACGAATGCATTGAAGGCGTTTTTCACCGACTCGCACAGTAACGAAATTTGGTATACCCATACAATTATGATAGCCCGTTCTAAGTCTCACCGCGACCCAGGGCTACTACACTCAGGGTTGGCTTCCAACGAGGGGTCTCCTCAACGGTCAACAGCACAAACACGAAATTCTGTATAGCATTGAATTGTGACAGCGACAGGGCTGCTACACCCAGAGTCGGCTTCCAACGAGAGGACTCCTCACGGTCAACAGCACAGAAACGAAATTTTGTATACGCATTCCATTATGATAACGTGTTCAAATTTCACCGCGACAGGGCTGCTGCACCCAGGGTTGGCTTCCAACGACGGGACTCCTCAACTGTCAACAACACAAATACGAAATTCTGTACAGCATTCAATTGTGTGGAAGTTGTCTGCTTCCCGGGAAAGTATTGGGGTGACACAACCATTTTTTTCTACGCATTTGAACATTGAGTTGCGCGACTTTTGCCCTAACCCGTACTTTAACGTTTGTTTGAAAATTACTATTTTTTAGTCATTCGAGAAAAGCTTAGAAGAGTGGGTGTCGCGTTATTGTCTGTACGTAAATAGGTATATGGTGTTCCGTCCGAATAGTGTCAATCGCGTATTTTCCCAATTTCATTGCCTACGGATGAAAATGTTAGAGGAGCGGTCGAACCAATCAACTAATTGATCTGATGTTAAATTGACCGGATATAAAGCCTAGACGCGCCTATTCATCGCCATGAAAGCGTTTTCATAAATAAAGAACTTTTTTTATAAACGAGGGAAATGCGTCATATACGAGTATTGCAGTTTTTTCGCAGGCTTAAGGGTAATCCTTTTAGGAGTGAGTGAGAAGGCAACTGCGACGTTCAGTTTGTAAAAAAATGGTTGTGTCACCCCAAGACTTTCCCGGTAAGTAGCCAAGGACTGATTCCAACTGAATTTTAATCTATACTAATATTATAAAGAGGTAAAGTTTGTGACGTTGTAGGAAGTAATCTCTGGATCTACTGAACCGATTTTGAAAATTCTTTTACCAATAGAAAGCCACGTTATTTGTGAGTGTCATAGGCTATATATTAATCTGAAAAATAAAAAGACTTTTTCGTGGTAGTCGGATTTGCAAAGTAAGTCGGAGAAAAAACGGTCGAACGAAAACGTTTCTAACTAACGCTGCCTTAACGATGAGAGATATATGATTAAGTTCTAGAGAAAAGTTGTAGAGTTTGACAATGCCTACACAAAAGTCATCGCCAGCATATGTCTAACTTTTACATTTAAGTCACAAAAAATAGTATTTTATATTTAAAAAATAATTTAAATCGTTAGGTCATGTTTATTGGTCATATTATCAACAATTATAAATTCATATCAAAATAAGTAAATTTATCGTCTCAAGTGTTTAAAACAAAAGACTTTTTCCTTTTACTGCATTTACTGCATGAATGGTTAAAGAGATAAGACACTCACAAATAAGACACTCACAAGAAGACAAATAACGGTAATATAGTCAAATTGGCATGCAAATACATACATACATATGCAGTAAAAATATAACCCTTCTTTTGGCAGTCAGGAAATAAATAATAGCACTCAGTACTAACCAAACCACACTCATAATTTCATCACAAGTAAAAAGTTTTACCGCCCAACGAAGTGAGCACAGGTCAGCTAGTTGTATAAATAAAATCGATGAGCGCCCACTCTCGGCCGGCGGAAGAACCCGGTTGGGTTCCATTGCAGCTCTCGGCTAGGGGCGGGTTTGCCTAAGCGCCAACAGATGGGGTAATAATTTGAATAAAATGTATGGCAGAATTTAAATATTATTAGTGTAGCTTGTATTTGAGATATTCCATCCATTTTACAATGTAATTTTGGTCCAACAAGGCATCTGTGTACCAAATCTCAAGTATGTAAATCCAATATTTTGAGATTGGAATATGATTAGTGCGCCTCTGGTGGACCGATTTCAACTACAGCTTTTTCAAGTCTTGCCATGACCGAATGATGCCTACATATTAAATTTCAGCTCAATCTGATTAAGCTTTTGGGCGCTATCGTGGAGGAATACACACATACACATAGCCAGACGCACAGACAGACGACTAGACACACAGGCAGATTTCAATCTGGAAATGGTCTTAATCGTCTCAGGTCTTAATCGTCTTCAAAATTGATATTTCCGTCTTCACATTTTAACGCGTTCACAATACTTTCCCTCCTGTTCGGTTGGTGGGCTGGGAAAGTAAAATTTAGGTCTTTGTGGATTTTACTGCCTTGCTAGGCCTAGGCTTGAGTGATAGAATTATTGAATCGATCGAATCTCTATTATTAAAAAGAAAAGAATCAAAGACTGAAATAGTGATTCGCCGCCCTGAACACAATATGCTCAATGAAACTCTAAAAATAAACGACGTCTAAAATGAAAGCATCAAAGGTAATAAAATATTTAGGCACTTAACGAGCCTCAAGGCGAACGTTTATAAAAAGTTTATAGAAAAAACATATTTTTAAAAACAAGCTTTTATTAAAATGCTCTGTCCCGAACCAACCCTGGGTGCAGCAGCCATGTCATAGTGGAACTTAGAACGGACTATCATAATTGAATGATATACAGAATGAAGTGTTTGTGTTGTTGACCGTTTAGGAGTCCCCCCCTTCTTGGAAGCCAACCCTATGTGCAGCAGCCCTAGCATGGTGAAACATAGAACGAGGTATCATAATTGAATGCGTATACAAAATTTCATTTCTGCGCTGTTGACCGTTGAGGAGTCACCGAGGAGCGGTCGAGGGTCAATCTCAGGTACTCAGGTTAGATTTTCAGACCAAAATACTGAAAACTACCTTGACAGTCAACGTGTTAAGAGCCGTATCACATATTTTTTCCAGAAAGGCAAGAAAAGTGGATTTTTGGCGTTCTAATTCCAAGAAATAAAGAGATTTCTACAAACTTTAATTACTGAATTACCTGGACCATTTCTTGATGTTGACCATAGCGGCCTTTAATTTTAGATGTAACGAATATTATTTACTTATTCAGCCCATTTTCCGAAAGTCGTTATTCGTAAAACGCTCGGAAGGCAAACTTTGAGCTCCTTAATACAGTAATATCACTACAACGAAAACCGTATACTATTTTTTTTTATGTCCGTCGTGTATTCTTGATGTACACTACGGCTTTATTTTTTCGTTTTTTGACCACATATCCAAGGTATACATTACTTACAATTACACAAAATTAAAAAAAAATCTTCCTGTATCATTCTAATTTTCTCAGAAATAAAATAAGATTCTTATATAATACTTATACTATATTAAAGTTCACTCTTTTAGCAATACGACATAATATAAATTATTGTCATTAGAAAGGAGAAAACACTGCAAAAAACAATTAGAAATTGTGTATATATTTGCTTGCGCAAGAGAAGAGCGCTCAGTTCCGCGGTTTTTCTCCCAGGGTTGAATAGTTATTTATTTATTTATTTATTTATTTATCCTATCTTTTATAGCTACATCCAAAAAAAAATGCGTTCATTTTTTCAACTCATTTTAAAAGAATACCTACGCTATTTTGTAATACGGCTCTTAATAAGTGTACTCATGTAGTTATTTTTATCATAAAACAACGGTTAAACGATTTTTATTTGTGGCATACCTTTTTTGTGAGTAAATAATTACACGCTATAAAAAAGCTATTGACCATTGGCTTAACGTAGAGATAATTATTAATTCGTAGCCGTCTACCAGTGCCATGTGAATGGCAAGAATGCGAAAAGAATTGCTAATGCCATTTGAGTCACCCACCAAGCTGAGGCCCATCCTTGAGCTGAGTGTAGGCACCGTTTTCCTTATCTCAAACTCACTTAACAAACACTTAAAGCTTTAGGTAGCATTGACGCACTTAGCTATGACCACTTTACCTGGGGTCAATACCTGGCTTTAATATTATTATTATTATTTATTTATTTCCCAAAACATAATTAACCTTACAGATGATTCCAAATCGTTAATTATTTTTCTAGGCTATTATTCTAGATTATAACTATTATTCTACTATAGACTATTATTATAATTCTACTGTTAATAATATTATTATTACTCTACTCCATTACTATTACTATCATTATTATTCTAATATATAAATCATTATTCTAGACTATAGCAAAAGAGACGGAGACATCCGTTAGAGCGTAATATTAAACGATTATATTTACATATGTATATCTAATGTTTATCTAACCTTTTTTATTATACTAGTTACTCCTTTTTAACAATTTTAATATTACATATTTATCTAATTATTTGATTGCTAAGAACATATGTATGCGTTAGGGAATAGCACATCCTCATATCTACAACTTCTAATATACATGAATTATCATACAGTACAATTTTGTATGATAGTTAGTTGGTGAACGGTTTCGTGCAACTTGGGCCACAAGGTCCATTTTATTCTCGGATCGGCTCAACTCACGATTCAGCTCCTATTCAGAAGCATCCTCGAGTGTAAGGCTTACCCGGGTTAGACTCCCGTGTCTCAGGCCTCAGAGCTGGTGGACCGGTTTCTCCCCGCGGGATTGCATCCTGGCGCCACTGGACGGATTGCGCACCGGTCGGCGAAGCCAATCGGCTGTGCATTCTGACTAATTTCTGAAGGGGTCTGGAGACTATGGAAATATACTGTTTCCTAAGCAGCGGGGGTGGATGTTGACCTGTTGTCATGCCACTCTTGAAATGACCTTGGTCCACTCGATCCCGTGTGGCACTACGGGCAAAGAACGCCCAGGTCAGCGATAAATTTAAACTGAATTACCGCTGAAATACAACAGGTAGAGGTCGTGTAAGCGACTTCGGACCCGTAACCAGTCGGGAGGACGGAGGTATTCTGAAGGTTAATTCCAGACGGAGATATCCTGCTCAAACTGGTAGTCAGGGGGCGAGGCTGCCCGCTGTGTACCTTTCCCGGTGCCTCGCCGGGCAAGGTACCCAGCGGGCAGCGGGCAGGTCGCCGGGAAGGACATCCTCTGACGGGCAGGTGGCGGAGCTTGACGGTGGATTGTTTTGTCCTAAGTCTTCTGCGCTCACCTCACGGGAGACAGAACGTACATTTCGTTAAAACTTCCTGAGGTGACGGGTTCGCCCGTTGTAGTTGACAACTCTAGTTAGTTGTAGTACAATTCTGTATTCTCAATACTGTATTCTCAGTTGTTTAGTGTATGCTAAGAATAACATACACGAGTGTACGCTCAACATGCACGTACATGATCACGATACTCGTAGCAAAGCCAACATAGCCCTCCGCAAAGTCCGTTTGACTATGATACAAAAGTCATTTGTGTATTTTCGAAATCAGTTTAAAGCCTTAGTGTCTAAAATGTGCAACTTTTTTGAGTCCAAATTATAAATTGGTTCCTTATCGAGGGATTCGCTTAGAAACTTTTTTTAATTACCCCTTATATTTTTCAAAAAATTCCATAAAACTAAAATTCTTCAGATATTGTAGCTCAGGAAGTCAGGAAGTGAGCTCGCATTATCACAGGAGTGCTTAGTAAGGCGGGCTCGGTTTCACTTTACTCGGCACATTAGGAAATCAAACATTTACATATAATTTATGGGCAATTTAACCTGGGCTCAGACAGATGTATGCCTAAATTTAGAAGCATTTAACCGTAATTTCCGGGTTGTATATTATATTTCTCATATGTTTAGATAGCAAACTGTAAATTATATTTGTATCACCCCCTTCCCTGCGTCATTATAGGTTTATTGATATTTTTTATTTATTTATTTTTTTCTACTGGATTTGGGTAAATTCGATACGAGTTAACTTTATAAACTGAAATTAATAATATTTTCTTATCATTTTACCGCAAAACATCTATTTCCACTAGGTTAAGGTTAGCTATAAGATATTGCTTCAAGTATTTGTTTGATTAAATAAATCGTTTTATTATTAACTAGCTGCGCCCCGCGGTTTCACCCGCATGGTGATGGAAAATTGTGATAATAATGATAGAAAACTATATATCTTTATAAATTATAGCCTATGTGTTATTCTGATGTGTAAGCTATATTATTGTAAAGTTTCATCAAAATCCATTCAGTAGTTTTTGCGTGAAAGAGTAACAAACATCCATACATACATACAAACTTTCGCGTTTATAATATTAGTAGGATATTATTATTATTATGGACCTTCTCTAGAATATCGATAACGTTCCTAAAGTATGACTTCCAGATATGATAGACGTGTTCCAAAATGGGTCAAACATGACCTAGAGATTTTCAGTATCAGTTCCTATGACCGATAAATGCGGCTTGCGAGCGTTCGTGGTCTTTGCAGCTGGTCTTCCACACGGAATAGTAGTATCAACTGTAGGTTGGGAGTACTGACCTATGGGGGTCAGCTACAGCGGTCATTAACGCAATGGTTCGTAATGATTCCGTGCAGCGTGGGCTGTGTTGTCCACACTTTATGTCATCTGTTGGGACACTTGGACTGAGTGCGGGTGGTCGGACGAATAGGATCATCATCATTATCAGCACCACTTACATTAACCGCACTGAGAACGCCTTGAATTCTAAGAAAAACCTCTCTGAAGAGCGCATTTCTTGGTTTGGTAGGTGCAATGACCTATATAAGGAATTCGCGGTCGGGTTGACTCACTAAATCTTCAAAATTCCCAGCAAAAACCCGACAGGATGCAAAAGGAATTAAAAAAACATGTCTGTAGCGCCGTTCCCGCCGGGACTGCAAGTATCGGGAGCTGCAACGTGTTTTCCGTTCGCTAATTTAACCATGCAAATCAAACTATAATTCGTTAGAACAGGCCGATAAGAGACTTCAGAAAAATATCCGAAATGGGCGGAAACGCGAGGAAATAGGCGGGGTCAATTTTGTAGGGTTTGACCAATAAAAATCCAGCGTCGACAAAGCGTCAGGTTGATTCCACGTACGCTCGCGCCGGCGACCGGGCGCATACTAAACTTTCGATCGCAGCGCTAGCACAGAATTACTAGAAAACTGTCTTTGCGTAGTGGTGGTATAAGTATGTTAATATTAAAGCATATTTAGCGTAACTCTCAGAGCGCTCTCACGTTTTAATTAATTGTAATTAATTTAGGGCCTAAATAAAAAAATGTGGCTAAGCGCGAAGCTAGAGATTTAACCAGTCAATAGGATTAAATTAACAAAACGCACTCACCGCTTACATTGTCGGAGTAATCGCGTCTGAAAGTTTTCGAAATCAGTTTAAAGTCTGAATGTCCTACGCAATTAGCAACATTTTTGAGTCTTAATTGTAATTTGGTTCCTTAAATAGATTCGCTTAAAAACTTTTTTCAAATTAAGGATTGTATTTTTCAAAAAAATCGTAAAACAAAAGTTTTTTAGATATGGTCGTTCCCAGGTATCAGGTCACCTTGTCATGTCACGTTCCCGAGTATCATGAAACCAGGTATCATGTCAGGTTTGAGGGGAAAGTCGATTTCTATTGGTCCGTATATTTTTGGGTAAGGCAGACTGCACACTATAGATGACTTGCATCGTCAGTTGCCACCCTCCACATCAAGAACCAACCCCTGGAGAGGGTTCGCCAATATAAATTGGCTGTATTGTGAATGATCAAGACCATAGTGTAGAAGTCAGATGCCGCATCGAACAAGCTAGAACTGCGTTTATCAAAATGAGCCAACTCTTCTGCAACCGTCGTTTCAAACTGTCCGCTAGGTGACGCCTGGTGAGGTGTTACATATTTTCAGTCCTCCTGTACGGAGTAGAAGCGTGGACTTTAAACCCAGACTTTTTGCGAAGGGTTAGAATCTTTCGAAATGGGGATTTACAGGAGAATACTGAAAATATCTTGGACGGATAGAGTCACAAATGAGACGGGGCTGCAAAGAATCCACAAAGGATTGAAATTACTGAAGACCATAAAGAGAAGGAAACTACAATACATGGGTCACATAATGCGTGGTAACAAATACCACCTTCTCCAATTAATCCTGCAAGGAAAGATAAAAGGCCACCTAAGACCTGACTGAAGAAGAACCCACTGGCTACAAAGCCACGTTGAATGATTCAACTCACCGAGTTGTTCCGCGCCTCAACATCACGGGCCCAAGTGGCCGTAATGACCGCTGACCTCCGACAGGAGGTGGCACTTTAAGAAGAAGTTAGGTAATTAATTTTAATTAACAATTTCTGTATTAAAATGCTTTAGAGACGCTAGTCCTGGAACGAGTTTATCCCAGTTGGGCGGCGTTGAAAAGGTATAGCTACGAAGAGTTCACTCAGTTAATGTTTCGCCATTGGTTAGAGTCTATATAATGTAGCAATGACAATAGCATTTGATAGTGACTTTAAAATAAATAAATAAACTACCGGCAAGTAAATGGTCGTGTACGAATCAGCATTAAGGGTACCATGATTCTACAAAGCAACAGTAGCCACGTGTCTTGACATAATGTAACAAAATATACAATGTGTAATAAATTTATGATGATGATATCCTCTCATGGTGATCCGACGACGGCGACCTCTTGGTTGACAGGACTTCTTCGAAGATGCGCGCGGAAAAGACTCATGAAGCCCAATTAACAAATAACAATCGGACCTTTAGAAACATCTAAAGGTCAGATTACAACGACTACAGTATAGTTCACCGCAGTTGTTGTAAGTGTATGTGTAGATGGGCTTAGGACGAGTTTGGCGCTGTTGGCGGTTCGAGTCGAGGTTTTCAAGCCGGGCTTCCTCAAACTCTTTTACTTTTGTGGTAACCGTGGAGCGCCACTCGCTGCGTTTGTGAGCAGCTCTCTCCCAGCTCTCAGGTGGAATAATACCACTGGCGGTTAAGTGCCTTTTCAATACATCTTTATAGCGTAGATGCTGTCCGCCGACTTTGCGTGCGCCTTTTGAGAAGTAGGCATGTAATATATGTAATAGATATGCAAGGTTTTATTATGTAATAATGCAAACTAGCTTTGCAACAATTTTTTTTTTAAAAAAACAATATTTTTACTCTCCTACACCACCCTGAGATGAATTGATACATGTACGCAGAACATGTTTGTCTTGTTTTACATAATTGATTGTAATATGTATGTTGATTATATTTTAACATTGAACTAACTACCAAAAATTATTTATCTTTGTTGTTATATTGTTTTGATAATGAATTGAACTTTTTTACACTAGGTATTTTTATATTAAAATTTATATTACTTAACATATTATATTGAATATTATTAACATTGTATTTCTTTTCTTACTTATATGACGTTATTTTTCTCTTTATCTTAGTTTTAACCCGTTGAGTATGAGTCAACCAAATCTGGTCGCGAAACATTTATCCGTTGAGTATGAGTCGACCAAATCTGGTCGCGCGTTTTTTTCACTTCTTTGACGTTCTCATATTTATTCATAATTATCTAATTGTTTTACAAAATGATATTTCAATATTCTATATTCGAAATTTAAATGCAATCATTGTGCAGTTGTTCTTTTTATGATTGGTGTAGTAGTTTCGTAGTTATAGTACTTTAAGGTCCATATCGCCGAAAATCCTGCAAAAGAGACAGATGCATCCATGAAAATACCCATTTACTCCAAGGGTTAAGACTATTCTATTTGCCATTCTCTATTTAATCGAATGTTATATTCCAATTAATGCCGATTATATAATGGAATTGCATTTTATTTATTATTATTATTGTTTTTTGAGGACCACGGTTTAGGGCAATTTACTAAAAGCATTTTACTAAAACTTTTACATAATTGATTGTAATATTAGAGTCCTGTCCACCCTAGAACGGGCTAGTCCCAGTTGGGTGACAGAATCAAAAAGGCAAAAAGTTAAGGTTTTGCCATTCGGTTCCTGTAATTTTTGTAAGCAAAATCAATGTTTTATAGTAATTAATTCTTAAATAAATAAATAAATAAATAAATAAAAATGTAATGCCAACCAATTATCGGCACTTGTTCGCGAATGGGTCGACTGTAGTATAAGTATAGTATATGAATTTCTGCGCATGCAATATAATTACTATGGTTCCCAATGCCGAAATAATATTATAAATAAACGGTTTGACACAGCACGGTCTACGTCCTTAAATGTATGCGCTGCAGACTTGACTCGATACGACATGGTCAGTATTTCTCTTGAGAGATATTTGACCGTGACACAGAAACCGCACTGCCTATAATACAAAGAAACGGGTGTGTCACCCTAAGACTTTCCCGGCAAGTAGATAACCACTCACCCCCCCCCCCCCCCTCCGCGAAAACCCAACCTGCCACCGCGCGCCAATCGCAGTATATATGTAGTATTTTCCGTGGTATTAAAAAAGTATTTCTCCGAAAATGATGTAAGTAGTATTTTTAATAATATAACGGACTTTAAATATTATTTGTGTCGCTTGTATACGAGATACTTCAACCAAATTCAATTTAAAAATTAAATCGCGAACGCGGGTCACCGTGAGCCTTTGAATTCGAATTTCGAACGACCCACACATCGCAAGCGTCGGCGCTTTTAAGGGCCTTTCTTCTCTCCAATCTTCAAATCTCGAAATCTTTAATAGTAATAGTTGTCTAAATGTTAGAATCGTTATATTATTTCGAGTCTGGTCTCTGTCCTCGAGTCTGGACAGAGGTTCGAAGTCGAAAATAACAAGTAAATATAAAAGAATAAAAAACACGACTGCCGTTTCGACATGTCAACTATTCTATTTTTAATTATATTTATTACGTTTTTTTATGAAATATTTGTGGTTTATGTATATGGATACATATTTTCGGAATGTACTCAATCAGACCTTTCATTTGACACCAAACACGATATATTTATGTTAATATATTGATATTTGGATATTTCGACATTTAGACAACTAATTTCTTGATATTTAGACAGTTAAGGTAGCCCATGACACTCGGGATGACATAGCCATTCTAACAATACAACATATTTCTAAATAGGTCCGAGCGTGTATAAGTTATGTTGAATAAAGAAACGGAAAACAAACATAGAACCCTGAACACATTACACTCCTTTTTTGTCGAACAGTCGTGGAAGAAAAAGGCTGTAGTTACAGAAAGTGAACTATTGTATATATAATTATTTTTGTTACGGTTTTTTAATGAAATATTCGTGGTTTATGTATCTTCTATCCATATAGATATTTCCGGAATTTACCCAATCAGACCTTTCATTTGGCACCAAAAACGATATATTTATATTATTTTTTGATATTTGGACATTTAGACAACTACTTACTTTATATTTGGACATTCGAGTGCCCTTAGACACTCGGGATGACATAACGTTTCTAACAATACCACACGGTTCAAGCTTTTTTAATTTATGGTGGAATATAGAAACGGAAAAAATACATACATGAACCTTAAACACCTTAAACACACTACACTCCTTTTTATTGGGCAGTCGTGTAAGTTCTTGTATCCTCAACAAAGTTCTTGGGATTCGTAATCGATAATGAGTTACAATGGCACGTACATATTGATGCTTTATGTGATAAATTGGAAAGAGCATGCTATGCACTCCATCGCATCGCTTTATTTCTTGATTTATCCGCGCTGCGCATGTTACTTTGTATATTTTAATCCACTGCTAACGTACGGCGCGGAGTTATGGGGGCGAGCAGCCGACAGGCAGAGGGCCTTCGTTATGCAGAAGCGTGCAGTCCGCACAATAGCGCGTGTGGCGCTTGATACGCCAGCTAGGCCTCTGTTTAGAGATTTCTGCATCATGACGCTGCCGTCCATTTATATAATGGAAGTAGCACTGTTCGTTCGCAGAAATCTAGCCGATTTCGAAGTGAATGGTGTGCATCACCACTATCCAAGATCCCGTAGCATGCTACGTTCGGTATATCATGCATTATCCAAGTCGGAGAGGCTAGCCTATATCGCCGGTCCAGCGGTTTACAACAAACTCAGCGAGCACATCAGACAGGCGCAATCTCTTGACGTGTTTAAGAGACGCCTAAAGAGGTACCTCACAGATAAGGCGTTTTACTCACTGGAGGAATATTACTCGAGTGAAGTCTAAAATGCTTTGATGGCTAAAGTGTTTATTGATTTCTTTGCATTTTGTCTTGTATTTCCTCTTTTTACATTATTCTTGTTTTTTTTGTTTATTGTTATTTTTTCTTTACGTTAAAAAATGTTTGTTTGCTAATATGTATGGATGTTTGCTAATATGTATCTGACAGTATACTAATAAAATTAATATGAATATGAATATGCCAAATTTCAGCTCAATCGTATATATACCAGCATGTGGTTGAAAAATGGTTTTGCGAATTTTGAACGTACGAACATTGCAAGTTAATTAATAGGTATATATATGTAAAGCTTAAAAAAACAGACAAATTATTCAGAACCTATCAAATACCTATTAAAATATTACTATTACCAATATTAAAATCGCCAGATCTGTATCTGCGTAATATCTGTAGCCACGTATTCGAGTAATACGTGTAATTTGATAATAACGATAATATTTAATATTTAATTGTAAGTATTATTTAATGTAATAAGTATCCATCCACAATCACACTGCTGTCGGCAATCGTACATAATATGGCCAATTTTCTGACCAATTAACATTCACTGAAATCTTGCTCTCTCTATTATGCATTTGGTAATTGCAAACAGTGTTCTCGTTTCTGTGTCTATTATCTGTGAAATTCAGGGTATTGGATCACATAATCGGAGAAATGGGTATTATTACAATAAGTAACGCGGTCTTTAGAAAAAAATATATTTATTAGATAGATAGATATATAAATAGGATAAAAACAAATTTACCGCGTGAAGTTTGTAGCACCGGACGTTTCGGCAACGTTGCAGCCGCCGTTGTCTAGGGTAGACTTGAGAGAGCTGTCAATCCGTTGTTCCGCGGGTAGGCCGCATACCGCTGTCGTCACTGCGTAGATTGTAACGGTGGTGGGGGGCGGGCTCAGAGCGCGCGAATTTCGAAAATCCGTCGTACATACAACGCTCACTGTATCCTGTCTTACGTCATTGCGTTCGGCGTTCGGCGGCGGGAACATTTTAAGAAGAGGGTTCCACGTAGAAGAGAGTTTGTAACCGTCGTGTTTGTAACCGTCTATTGAAGTTAGGGGTTCTTCTTATTTCAATGGCTTCCCGAATCATGCGAGGAAAGTAGAATTATTCTTTGGATAGTTCAATGGGATTTTGAAACTGCAGCCAGTGGTTACTTCCGCTATCCAATATATTATTATGTTCGCAGATCGCCGATTTTTCTCGCTGAACGTTTTAAACAGCTTAATGTGTTCTATCAGTCGAGTGGCCCAAGGTCATTTCAAGAGTGGCTTGACAACAGGTCAACATCCACCCCCGCTGATTAAGAAATAGTATATTTCCATAGTCTCCAGACTTCTTCAGCAATTAGACAGAGTGTACAACCGATTGGCGTCCCCGACCGGTGCGCAAACCGTCCAGTAGCGCCGGGATGAAATCCAACCAGGAGAAACCGGTCCACCAGCCGTGAGGCCCGAGACGCGAGAGTCTTACCCGGGGTAGCCTTCAGCACGCGGAGGCTTCTGAATAGGAGCCGAATCGTGAGTTGAGCCGATCCGAGAACAAAATGGATCTTATGGCCCAAGCTGCACGAAAACATTCGCTATCTTTTGCTATTTTACGAGTTATAAATCTTTTCCATTTACTACAGTCGATCATTAAATGCACAAAAAGGCAATCTGGCTTATTTACAACTGAACGTCTGGCGGGAATATCTCAACAATTACAAAAACGGAAAAAATCGATGTCATTTACGGATAAGTCGCCTTCATTTTTAACACGCTTTTATTAGGTCGACCTGTATGTAACTAACTATGTAATGGAATCTAAGGTAACTAATTTAACCATCTTCCAAGGATCGCAGCGCACGTCACCCAAGCAGCGGAGGTAGATGTTGACCTGTCGTCAACCACTCTTGAAATGACCATCAAGCTACCTGATCCTTAATTCAGAGCCGGGCAAAAGATGCCGCGATAAATTCAAACCGAATCACCGTTGAACATACGGCAGGCAGAGGTCGCGCAAGTGACTTCGAACCTGTGACCAGTCGGGAGGACAGAGGTATCCTGGCGAGTTTATTTCTTAAATTGCAATCTCTTACAGCCAACCTTCGCGGATGACAGAATTTAGGTGCCAGTAGAGTAAAATAAACAAAACAATTATTACTTAAAAACAAAAAACAAAAAAAATATTTTGATTTGGCATACTGGAAACCGGCCACGTGATCATACCTACGTAGACCGGAGATGAATCGTATGCATACATTTTGCAAACGTTCAAGTTTGTTATTCTCTGATTATTCGAGATAACCCACATGTGCATAGACAATAAAAGGCAAGAGGATAGACTGTGCAAGAATAAGGTAATCTGTTTATTGTAAAATTATTTATTCTCCTCTTATCTTTGTATTTAAAATATTTAGATTTTTTACTATCTGTTTATTTATTAATCTATTTACTGTTTTTTTGCTCTATTTACTCTATATTTACTATTTTAATACTTTGGACTGTTTAGTAACTTAGCGATAAATTTCAGAATATTTTTTTTTGTTTAAAGAAAAAGTTTCTATCTTTTAAACCATGCAACGCAGCAACGAGCTGAGTGACCTTCATGCTGTGAAATACTTTGTTTATCTGGGCTCCATGATATGCAACGACGGAAACTGCGAAAAGGAGGTCTCCCGCAGAAGCCAGATGGCAAGATCGGCCATGAGGAAGCTAGAAAGGCTGTGGAAGAATCGGGGTATAAGTAAGCGGACTAAGGTCAGGTTGGTTCCAGCTCTGTTTTTCTCGATCTTTCTCTATGCATCGGAGACATGGACCCTGAAGGCTCGTATACGCACCAAAATCGATGCACTGGAGATGTGGTGTTGGCGTAAAATGCTAGGAAACCCATGGACAGCACGCCGCACCAACAAATCTGTCCTGGAAATACTCGGCATCCAAGTGAGGCTCTCCACCGTATGCATGAGAAGGGTCCTGCAGTTCTTCGTTCATGTTGCCAGGAGAAACCCTGAGAATCTAGAGAAAATGCTTTCCGGGGGTCAAGTGGAGGGAAGAAGAAGCAGAGGCAGATCACCGGCCAGATGGAACGACCTCATCCAAAAAGTTACAAAAGGGTCAATACAATCTGGGACCCGCCATGCAGAAGACAGGTCGAAGTGGAAGAGCCTCGTAGGCAAACTGTTGTCTAGTGGCCACGATCCTCAGTAATGAGGGAACGACGGAGAAGAAGAAGAATCTTTTAAACTTTTCGTTTATATCGCATAACGCAATATATGACCGTTTAATAGGTGGAAACATATAAATAGTTTATGTTTGTTAATTTTGATTTATTAACCCCTTGAGTATGATACGACCAAATCTGGTTCTGAAACAATTATCCGTTGAGTATGATACGACCAGATCTGGTTCCGCGTTTTTTTCACTTCTTTGACGTTCTCATATTTATTCATAATTATCTAATTGTTTTACAAAATGATATTTCAATATTCTATATTCGAAATTTCAATGCAATCATTGTGCAGTTGTTCTTTTTATGATTGGTGTAGTAGTTTCGTAGTTATAGTACTTTAAGGTCGATGTCGCCGAAAATCCTGCAAAAGAGACAGATGCATCCATGAAAATACCCATTTACTCCAAGGGTTAAATATGTTTTTTGTTCTAAAAAAAATACTTTGTGTTTTTCTACTACAGAGTTGTGTGTGCTAAAACTGAACAGAGTTGTGGGTGCTAAAACTGAACAGAGTTGTGCTAAAACTGAACAGAGTTGTGGGTGCTAAAACTGAACAGAGTTGGGTGTGCATATGTTTAAAACGGCGGCCCATTGAGGTTATTGACATGTGGGGAATTCGTGTCCTTTTAATAGTACCAATAATCTTACCAGCGAACGGCACTGTTTTTAAGAGCCTCACTAAACATTTCAGGAGGTTTCATGTTGACTCGGATCGGCATTTAAACAGGTAATGGAGAAGGCGGCAAACCTGGAAACAACCAGGGCTTGAATTCTGAAGCGACGACACGATATACGATTGTCGTCATTCGAAGCCGGAGCGGAATACTTTTATCGTATGTTGACAGACTGTAAATATCGCACTGCGTGTTAAGTCGTCCACATATTACGTAATCACCGAGGGGAGGGTGGGGGTTGGAGCTGAGGCTTATGCTTGATTAGGTGGGGGGGGGGGGGGTGCCCGTCCTGATTACGTAATCAACTTTGGTCACCGCATCGCAATTTTTTGATCTAAAATGTGCATTTTTAAATGTATTCTTAAATATTTTTTTCGGATTTTTTCCGAGTTCAATTTCGTAGTTTTATAACTTTCCGAAATGTTGGATTTTAATAAATTCGTAAGTACCAAAAACGGTTATTCAAAAATCGGTAATATTTTGTGGAGTGTAATAATAATTAAACACTGTATAATCTTTTTTGTTAAATTAATCTTCCAAATATTTATCTTTGTTACTAGGCCTACCGGATCTATCCCTGACGGCCGAGAAGAGAAAGAACGAAAACTAAACTGTAAAATGATGTCAAAACTAAACTATCAACATGCACCGCGTAACACGGCGAGACGCTGCTTTCTCCTTATATTAGAGCAAGGGAGCTAATGGGCTCTTGCTGAGTCGGCCACCAAGACCCATTTGTTCAGGGCCGGTCACACTCGCTGGTCAACACCCATCCGACGGCCTCCACGCATGAAGCGCGAGCCCGGGAAGGACTCTGGCCTTAGCTAGTTTCTCCTAGGAGTCAATCTTCTGGCGTTCCTGGACGGTCTGCGCACCGTGCGGCGTAAGCCAATCGATTGTGCATTCTGACTAACAGTCGGGGGAGTCTGGAAGCAGTACTGTTTCCTATAGAGCGGGAGTGGTTGCTGACCTTACGGCGACTGCTCATGAAACGACCATCGGCTATAAGCCATCCCTGCTGATATTCGCGAGGTAATTAGCCTCTCAGTGGCTCGTGCCAACAAGAGTCTGACAGTGCCCTCCAAACCACCAATACAGTTTGTGCGGGATTGCTCTAGATAATCGAGAAAGCTTCAGATTGGATTCGGGAGGTCGATTCGGCCTCTAAGCAGTATCAATTCCCTGAAAGTCTTGAATGCACAGTCATCCGTCCATTATGGCTTTTCGCTACCTATCTCGGAAGATGACCCTTATTGTAGAAATAACTGTTCAATCGGTGGAGTTAGCGCTCGTGGCCGGTCAACCAAATCTTTATAAAATCGAAGACTATCGCGGTTGTTTGACATTATAAATAGGATAGAAAACGAATCTACTTTCCTCGCATGATCCGGGAAGCCATTGAAATAAGAAGAACCCCGAACTTCAATAGAGACGACGGTTACAACTCATCTACGTGGAACCCTCTTCTTAAAATGTTTCCGCCGCCGAACGCCGAACGCAAAGGCGTAAAACAGGATACAGTGAGTGTTGTGTGCAAGACGGTTTTTACAAATTCCCGCGCTCCGAGCCCGGCCCCCCACCACCGTTATAACCTACGCAGTGGCGGCAGCGGTATGCGGCCTATCCGCAAAACAACGGATTGACAGCTCTTCAATCTACCCTGGACAACGGCGGCTGCAACGTCACCGAAAGGTCGGGCGCTACAAATTTCACGCGGTAAATTCGTTTTCTATCCTATTTATAAAACCAAATATTTGTTTCACCTCTGAAGGTCTTTGTTTTTCCATGAAAATAATTAACTGCTTTCTAAAAAAACATCTAAAACCGCAATTTCCGCATCTCAAATTCTATGACTTCGAAAGGGGAATAAATGGGTGGTAAAGTGAACCCTTACATGCGGCAAGACAGCTGTCCTAAACCTGCCACAGCCGGACGTTAGTTCGGATTCCACTGCTCACCCCCCAGAAGTGTAATAATAGTATTAGGATGGCCTGACTCCGTTCATATACACACCTATTTACATTCATACCTTATCTATCTACTATCTAAAATATCTAAAAAAATATTTGAGAAAGTATGAGTTATCTTTGATTTATAGTTATTTAGTGTTTTTTTTTGTGTGAATTTAAAAAAATTATGAATCTTAAAGTTTTATCTAATCTTCACTGCTAAGTTAATTAAATATTTTCATAATATTTTCTAACAAGACAATGTTATATCTAGAGCTGTTGACTACAACGGGCGAACCCGTCACCTCTAGAAGTTTTAACGAAATTTGATCGTTCTGTCTCCCGTGAGGTGAGCGTAGAAGACAAACAGTCCACCGTCCAGCTCCGCCACATGCCCGTAAGAGGACAACGCCTTAACCGCGAGATAGCCATGTTACCCAGCGGGCCGACACTCGCGCCCTTACTACCAGTTGCGACCAAAAAACTCCGGTCTCCCGACTGGGTCCAGGTTCGAGGTCGCTTCCGCAGTCCTCTCCCTTACGAAGCGGTGATACGGCGTTTGCCGAATCTATCGCGGACCCGGAATCGGGTAGCCGATTGGTCGTTTCAAGAGCATTCGCCGTAAGGTTAACAACTACCCCTGCTCTATAGGAGACAGTACTGTTTCCAGATTCCCCCGCACGATACGCAAACCGTCCAGGAGCGCCAGAAGATTGACTCCTGGAGGAAACTGGACTGTAGACCAGAGTCCAACCCGGGCTCGCACTTCATGCGTAGAGGTCGTCGGATGGGTGTTGACAGTGGCGTAGCTAGGGTAATTTGCGCCCGGGGACAAGACACAAAATCTGCGCCCCTTCTCGTATCGAGAGTCTGAAGACTCACTCGGGCCGGAGTTCCCATTTATTTTTTCAGTTTATATTATGGAACGCCGATTTGGTAAAAACTAAAGTCCTAATATCCCATTGCAATTCTTTTTTTCTAAATACAATTAAATTGTAATGGGACTTTAGTTTTTACAAAATCGGCGTTCCATAATATATGGTTCATAAATAGAATAAGAACTAAAAATTCTTTTTATGGATTGAAACAATTTATTTAATAAAAACTAAAATACTAATTAATTATTAAAATTACTAAATACTTATAAAAACTAAATTCTATACATATTTATTGTACTGGTCCGTGAGTGTGTCTGTGTAGTATATATGAATTGGATTTCTACTATAAATTGATCTTCCTCGATTTGACTGTCGCAAACTCATCAAATACGTTGTCAAAATTAATAGAATCAAGGGTTTGTCTTTCGATGCTAAGGAGTGCAAGATCACTCAGACGATCTTGACCCATTGAAGCACGTAAATATGATAAAATAAGCTTTAGTTTGCTGAAAGACCGCTTACAACTTGCAATTGAAACAGCAATTGTTAAAAGAATTTGCAGTGAAATACGCATATTGGGAAACTCGTCATCTCCATATGATACAATAAAACCAAGAAGGTCTAAAGGAGTTTCTGGTAGAATTTCAATCCGGGTATTGAGCAGCATTTTGCAGTTTTCGATTTCTGTGAACAATTCGTGACCATTGACGTCGGTGTCTATGGTGTTAGGGTTTTTTAAACGTAAAAACCGTACTGATATTTCTTGTTGAGTTGTTTGTTTAAAACGTAAAAACCAGGGTGGTAATGTCACAAATTTTTTGAACATTATGTACCCCCGGGGACATATGTACCCCCCTACCCCCCCCCCCCCCCCTAGCTACGCCTCTGGGTGTTGACCCGTGAGTTTGACCGACCCTAAAACAATGGGTCTTAGTGGCCAACTGCAACAGGGCCGGCCCATTAGCTCCCCAAAAGCTAAATGTCCAAATGTCAATAAATTGACAAATATATCGTGTTTACTGTCAAATGAAAGGTCTGATTGAGTACATTCCGAAAATATACATTTATCTATATGGATAAATACATAAACCACAAATATTTCATTAAAAATCCGTAATAAAAATAATAATAAATATAATAGTTCACATTCTGTAATGTTTTTTTAAGCAGTCGTGGGTTTTATTCTTTTTAATATTATATATTTAGGTACTTGTTTCAACATCTACGTCCATTCATTTTTGAACATCCTACGGCAGTTTAAAATTCGTGATTATATCTACTTATTTAAAGAATGTATAAAAATATATATTTTACCTGTTCAAACAGTAATCGGAATGATTGGTGTTTCGTTTACTTTTCCATTCGTTGGAATGCACAACTGCATTCATTAATTCATTATGTCACCTGGCAACACCTCGCAACAATGTAAAAAAAATAAGGGGAGTTCCGCGTGAGCACAGTTAGGGCACATCCACACATCAACCTGTCAACGGCACACAGTCGTGGAATGTTCCTAATACGTCAATCAAGCCGAATACAGTTAGTGCGCGGCGATAAAAAGAATGCAGGCAACGACCGGCGCGGACCGACCGATCGCGTCCGCTCTACGACGTCGACTGGCTATAACAGACGGCGACGGCATATGCCGGCAAAGCAACGACCACGACCGTCGACCAGGTTTGGGATTTGTCGGCAATGGTGGGCGTTTGACGTAACAACGCTGCCAGAAATCATAATCGAAGCATTCGCGGTTTTGCTGCAGATAACAGCAAGTTCACACTATTACAGTTTCTACGAGTAGGAAGGTTTTCTGATACGGTTTAACAAGTAACAGTAAATATATTTAAAAGAATAAAAAACACGACTGCTGTTGCGGATTTTTTTTTTACGATTTTTAAAAACAAGCTTTTACTAAAATGCTCTGTCCCGGGCCTGCATGGTGCAGCAGCCATGTCAAAGTGGAACTTAGAACAGGATAGCATAAATGAATGCTATACAGAATTTCGTATTTGTGCTGTTGACCGTTGAGGAGTCCCCTCGTCGGGACCCAACCCAAGGTGTAGAATCAGGTCATGCTTACCATAAAAAAATGACATCGGAATTAAATCAACATGTACATTTTTTTTAAAATTGCCTACCACCAAACATTAAAGACATTAAAATTTCATATAAATTTAAAAATAGTTTTGAGTGCCTACCTCTTAAATTGTACAAATGCAGATATTGAACACTTTATTAAATAATTGAATCTTTATAATAAAAACATAATACTATATGTAGTAATATAAATTGATGATTTCTAAATGTAATTTTATTAAAATTTTTGTGAATTTATTTTGTATATTATTATTACATATTAATACTTATTAATACATATATAAATATATACAAATTTTTGTCATGTGTTAAAATACGACATTTTCTTACGAATTTTTATTAGGTAATTAAGATATTTCTGTTACATAAAGTATGATTTTGTTTATTTATATAAATATAATATTATAGATTTCTTAGGATAATTAAAATAAATTGTCTACCTTGGAACAAGTGGCAGCCTAGTTAGGTTAAGACTTTTTTATATTGAATGTACTCTTATAAATAATGAACTCAATAAATAATTTGAAATTTGAAAATTTAAAATTTTCAACTTTATATGATTTTATTTATTTATTTTATTTATTTATTTATGGTAATGTACATAATGGGCCCGATTGCGTTTCTTTGTGAACTAAAACTAAAATTAGTCCAAGCGAACGAGACAGAGCGATACGTTAGAGCGGGATATGAAACGAACGATCGTCGATAAATACTACCTGTCGAACTTATACGCGTCCGAATAAATTCGAGCATATTTCGTGCGGTGTAAGATTTGACCTTGGCGGGCAGTTTAAATGCGAAAAAGTGACAACCGGTCATCTCACACTCCGCTTTAGCGTATTGCCCCGTCTCGTTCACACGGACTAATTTCCGATTTTAGTTCACGAAGAACCGCAATCGAGCCCAATATGCAACAAGCGTAACAAATCATACTTAATATTTACACTTTAAATAAAACCCACAGCAAGTTGTGTCACGCTTATAGTGAAGATCGGCCCCTTGTCGCCCAACTAAGTAAATACTTGTTCTAGGGCAAACATACTAGTTTAAGAAAGAAAACATATTCAAAAGAAGAAAAAAAAATTGAGAAGTTCCCTCAATTCCTCATGGATCCCATTATCAGAACAGGATTTTGATAAAAATGGAACCAATCTGCAAGTATATCCTGCAGATATATTCGTTTCTATGCTATCGACCGTTAAGGAGTTTTCGACCACACCACCCCGAACTACCCCCCTCCGCCACTTCTTTCCCCGACAGCAAATCTAGTGTTGTTGTAGTATTTCCGTGGTATTAAAATGGCTATTTTCCAATATGGTTTGTGAGAATGGACACCCTTCACTGGACTCCAATTGATCGTGAGCGAAGGGTGGTTCTCATCATGAAGATCTCTCCGTGAATGAAAGTCGTGGATGTCGAAGTAGAAGTGTTTAATCAGAAGGTTGAAGAGAGTTGAGTTGAAGTCGCCAGTTCTTAACGCCTTGATTGAAATTCGCCGTTGTATAGTAGTGTGGGCGCGAGGTGAAGCCGTGGCAGTGTGTCTGAAGTGTGTAGTCGAGGAGCGAGGCTTGACGATCGGTATCGCGGATAATGCAGGTACTGCTTGATAACGAAGTGTAGTCGCGATATCTGTAGTCGTGTACTTGCCCACCAAGGGACTGAATGTAGAGTTGTACGTGTCCGCCGAGGGAATGATGGCGATCGATTGAAATGTACTACGTTTTATACCGTTTAGCGGTGACGTGAATAGCTAAGAGTGGGATGTACATGTGTATCGATTAGAAGAAATGACATGAGTCATCGCTTGCCTGGGCAATATTTGCCAAATTTAGTTGGAAATTAACTGCAGCTGGCTCGTGTAAGTTTGAGCGAGTCTGCGGTTTTCTATTCTGTGAAATTACTTTTTTGTTGTGGGTATGTGGAGCGTCAGAGCTCCCACAGGTTCATTGTGGTTAAAATCCGACACCAGGGGGCGCGCTAGACATACTTCAATCTCAAAATATTGCACTTAGAGATTTGACATTCGGTACACAGATGCGTCGTAGGGTCGAAACCACATTGGTTGTAATATTCATATTCATATTATTCATATTCATTTTATTGGTATACTGGTATACAAGTCAGATTAGCAAACATTCATACATATTAGCAAACAAACATATATATTTTTTTATCGTAAAGAAATAAATAAATAAACAAAACAAAATGAAGAAAAAAAAACACAAGAATAGTGTAAAAAGAAGAAAATACAAGACAAAATGCAAAAAGATCATTAAATACTTTAGCCACCAAAGCATTTTAGACTTCACTCGAATAATATTCCTCCAGTGAGTAAAACGCCTTATCTGTAAGGTATCTCTTACGGCGTCTCTTAAACACGTCCAGAGATTGCGCCTGCCTAATGTGCTCGCTGAGTTTGTTGTAAACCGCTGGACCGGCGATGTAGGCTAGCCTCTCCGACTTGGATAATGCATGACTTACCGAACGTAGCTTAGCATGCTACGGGATCTTGTTGGATAGTGGTGATGCACACCATTCACTTCAAAATCGGCTAGATTTCTGCGAACGAAGAGCGCTACTTCCATTATATAAATGGACGGCAGCGTCATGATGCAGAGATCTCTAAACAGAGGCCTAGATGGCGTATCAAGCGCCACACGCGCTAATATGTCTTATACAAGCGACACAAAAAAAGCGACATATATTTTAATCATATAATAAAGTCAAGCCGCCCGAGGATAGCCGAGAAAAGAACCATATTGGAAAATAACTATTTCAATACCACGGAAATACTACAAAAATACTAGATTTGCAGTCGGGGAAAAAGTGGCGGAGGGGGGTAGTTGGGGGTGGGGTGGTCGAAAATAATCTTCTTCTTCCGATGTTCTTCTTTGTCCGTGGGTTCATATTCCGCCTTATCTAGAATGCTTTATCTTCGAATAAAATAGACCAAGTAAGGATGTATAAAGTTCCAGACGAAAATATTCTTCTTCTTCCGATATTCTTCTTCTTCCGCGGGTTCCTATCGCCTTATCTAGAGTGCTTTAATCGATGCCTAAGTGCTTAGAATGCAAAAGGGGCTTTGGGGGGGTGGTGTTGAGGAAGAGGTGGTTTTGGAGGGGTGGGTTTTGGTGGGTTAGGGGGAGAGGGGGCGTTGAGGCGTTAAGGGGCCGAAGGGGAGTCGTAAGGGGGGGGGGGGGGGGAGAGGGGGTAAAAGTGGCGGGGGGGAGGGGAGGAGCAAGGGAGGAAGGGAGGTGGACGTTTGGATCGCGGATAAGAGGATAGTGTGCTCCAGCTAGGACCCATGAAAGGCAATACCAAAACGTCACTTCAAGATTAGGCGTCGTTTTAGCGCGTTTAGACCCCAAATTAGGCACCTGCAAGAAAAGTAATACGGGCCACTGTGGAGTGTTATATCACGAGCAGGTCCAGTTGCAAAAGGGATTAGCTGCCAGACTTCGCGACCGCACCCGTGGGAACTTCATTATTTTCATATTGCACTAACACTTGCAATTGGGAATGAGACTTTAGCAACGATATTTGTTTAGTGTTTGGGAGCTATTGGAGCGATTTTGTGTGTTTCGACAATTTTGACAGCACCTGCAACTGCTAATTAGGCTTTAGCGACGAATATTCGTTTAGTGTTTGGGTGCGATTGGCGCGATTTTGTGTGTTTTGTCATTTTTGACAGTGTTTTCAACATGGTGTCTAAGGCTAGAGGGCAGATAAATTGTTTTTTTTTTATTCAAGTACAGGGTTTCTTTTTTATTGCCAACACCAGACTACTAAGTAGTTGACACAGAACTAAAACAAAAATACAACATTTTTACACACTTAAAACCACACTATTTATCTTTTTTTAAATATAAAACAATCTTCAGCAATTGCTTCGGTACCCGTTTAAAAGTAGCCGCTTTGGGTGACGAATAAAATAGGTGACAGAGCGTATTATTGCGGATTGCCGATAAGTAAAAAAATATTTTCGTTGGCACATGGCAACACTACAACATCGCGACACGCGTCGACTACTGACTACTAGTTAGCGGTTTCATTTTCATTGGGGAACGGAACCAGTCTCAGGCGAGTTGTAGTTATTTTTCATTCATATATTGCCCGCTATGGCTACTATGTACGTGACAGTCTGGCCTCAAAACGACCACCAGAATAGCCCAACACAAATTAAGAAAATGCGTCCGGCCAACTAAACATGTGCATTCATTTATTTATTTATTAAAGAATAAATTACTTTAAAACATTGATTTTTCTTACAAAAATAACAGGAATCGAACAGCGTTGGGTCAATCTATTGAATAGAATTGAATAGAATAGACAGAAAACATCCCCGCCATGACTCTGACCTGCTGTTCAGCGAAGCAAGTATTTTGGATATTCGTCAGTTGTTCGTGAAACAATGCCTAATACATTTTTACAAGACTTTAGAGAAACGTTCCCGAAGCCAGCAGCAAAGACCAACTAGAATGGCTGAAGGGACGAACTATGTAATTCCTCACGTACATACAACCTTTGCCCAAAGACAGTTGTATTTCATTGCCCCAAATTTTTTTAATACTTTAGAAGAGTCAGTAAAAAATGTTCAAAATGTACACCAATTTAAGATGAAAATAAAAAAATGGCTCCTTTACGAAGTAGGTCGTACAAAGACTGAAAAAGAATTGCGTCATACAATAATTTAAAATATGTGTGTATGTAGATGTATGTGTGTGTGTGTTATTATATATGTATGTATGTATGTTTGTATGTGTATATGTGTATATAATATGTATGTAACTAACCCTTTATCATATATATTTGTATTAATATGTGTACTATTTTATGCCATTATGTTAGTGTTAGTATTGAAAGTAGTGTATTAGTCAGTATTACTCAAACGTCAGTACTACTCAAAAACAAAGGCTATATATTTTCGTATGCCCAGATACAGGCTGTTCGGTCTAGTTGGGCATTCGTCTAGAATGATCGTATGGGTTGTGTTCATTTTCTTATTGCTTATATAAATAGTTACAAATCATATCTGTACGATCTCATTGTTAACTCTCTACCAAGTTGTAACAAATAAATAAAAAAAAATAAAAAATATATGTCAATCGACTAATCAATCACGATTAATTTAGTCGCGACTAACGTTAATCACGATTGAAGTAATCGCGACTAATAATCGTTAATTGTCGATCGCGACTAGCTTGCAGATACCAACCGAAATTTCATTATCGTCGGTCGGTCGGTCGGTGGGTCGCGTTCGCGGTTGCGTTCGCGGTCGCGTTCGCGGTCGCGTTTGCGGTCGCGTTTGCGGACGCGTTAGCGGTCGCGTTAGGTTAGGTTAGGTTAGGTTAATCACGATTGAAGTAATAGCGACTAACGGTCGAAACTAATCAATCGCTGGTCGCCGATTGACGATTAAATAAATCAATCGTTAGTCGACAATCGCGATTAACGTATTCAATCGTCAATCGTTATTCGACTAAATTTTGCCCAACAGTGGAACCGAATGGCAAAACCTTAACCTCATGATTATTTGATTCTGTCACCCAACTGAGTCTGCTTGCCGGGAAAGTCTTGGGGTGATAACCGTTTTTTTATCTTTTTTATTCCGTCTACAACACACATTTTTTTTTATTTAAATGCAATCACATAAAATAATTTAGCAAGCCTATCGTCAGTACATTTTTAAAATAACGCGCTAGACAACACACCCCTTTACCTAGAAACAAACCGCAGATAGCTGAAAATAATGTACGAGCATTTTAACATATAATGGATTTTTTTCTATTAATTGAAATGAATGGATAACGTTTCTACTGATTCGAAAATAATTGGAGCTTAAAACGGGTGATAAAGGTTCAATACAATATATTAACTATATTAATATATTGTATGTTATTAATATATTGTATATTATATATTATATGTATATTAAATATTATATATTGTATATCATACAATAAATTAATATATTGTGTATTGTATAATATGATATTAACATATTAATAACAATATGTTAATATCAAAAACTATAGCTTATGAGGTTTTGCGTAAATAAGCTATAGTTAAGCAAAAAGCACAAAAATGCTGAATCGAAACTCTCCCTCATTTCTAGTATTGATTCTATAAAATACAATTCAATTCTACAGTCCCGTGGCATATTATTAGATCCACCGTTTTTATTCAGTGCAAATTTACAGCATCAGTATCAAGTTATTCATTAAGAATATACAATAAAAGCATGTCGCACAAATCACTTACAGCCAGTTATCGTATATTTGAATTAGTCAGTTAATAAAAAAAAGATTGACATAAATTGAATCAAATCGTACCTATATACAGATGTGGCCAAATTATTATCACCTCTAAAATTGTATGAAAACGCAGATTTATGACTCCAAAAAGAAAACTTTTGTTCTAAATACATTTATTATTATTTAGTGAACATTCCCTTTACATTTTTCAAGGATTTTATCCTACGTGGCATTCCATTGATAGCATTTTTAGCATGGTTGACCAAATAGGCATCATTTTCACAAACTTCCTTCATGGCTGCAATCAATTCTGATTTGGTCCGCGAGCATTTTTCTGCCACTTTCTGTTTTAAAATAGCCCAGATATTTTCGATAGGGTTCATATCTGGGCTATTCGCTGGCCAGTCAAGGATTTGGATGTTGTTAGTCCTTAGAAACTCCGTAACTCTCTTCGCTGTATGACAAGGGGCTTTATAGTGCATGAAAATTCCTTCTCTGTTAAATTTTTCGTTCTTGTTAGGATCCCCTGTGTCTGAAGGACTGTTAAATACTGATCCGACTTCATTACACGTTCAACGATATAGAGTCAGAAGAGTCTTTTGGCCGATAGTGTTGACCATATCATGACCCTTACTGGCTCTTTGAGCTGCTGTTGCACACAGGAAGTTAAATACTCGTCTCCTTTCGATCGGCAAACAGTCCTGGACATTGGTAGTATTAAACTTACCGTGGTCTGGTCACTGAATAAAACCTGATCAAAAAATAGATATAATTTAAATCAAATAATTTTTTTATTGAAAAATGTGTTTTCAGAATAATATCAAAAAGAGTATTAATTTCAATTTTACTTGTTCCCAATCATCTGTAGTCCATGTTAAATGTTTATTCGCCCATGTTTTTCTTAGTTGGATCATCCTAGTATTCAGCTTCTGCTTCTTGCGTGGTCGTCTTGCACATAACCCAGATTGAAAAAGTCGACGTCTCACTATACGCTTCGATATTTCTGCACCAACGTCACGCATTGTACCCCTTAGAGACTTACTGGATAGGGTTCGGTCCTCTTTAGCTTTCCGCAGCAAATATCGATCCTGGCTGCCTGTTGTTTTCCGGCTGCGACAGCATTTTCCTTTTCTTTTAGGACTTATGGACAACTGAGCAGCTCTATTTTTTGAGAACTTACTAACAAATGATCAACTGACTCCCACTTTCTGAGCTATTTGTCCATGCAAATATTGCCCTACTTCCAAAAACGTTGAAATTTTCGCTTTAGTCACTGCAATTCTTGCACTTCTGCATCCTATGCTTTACCCATATTAAATTTTGCAAAATTCAAAAAACCACTGTCAAGTTCACTATTCAAAGTCTCAAATGAAGTTGAAATTCATTGATTAGAAAGCACTTTGTAACTGAAACTAACTAGCAAAACAATAACAACTCTAATCTGTTATTTTCCCGAAAAAGGCCATTCAGGTAATAATTGCTCCCGGAAAGGGGTAATTCCAAAAATATGTCATTTTTATTGCGTTACTTCTTGGTATTTCAGGTAACCTTTGCAGAAAACATGCCAATTTAGAAAAAGGATGCAGCTGTAGTTTTGTAAACTATATTAATAGTTTTTTTAAGAGGTGATAATAATTTGGCCGCATCTGTGTATATATATATTAATTTGAAACGTATTTTTAGTGTACCCGCCAAATTGAGAGAACGGATTGGTGTACAAATTTGGTTAAGATGACTAACAAAAGCTCTCGGTCTGTAGATGTGTCATCAAAAGAGAAAAATAAAAGTCATCAAAAAAGAAAAAATAAGATAAACGTGTATGGCCTGAAACCGCCAAATAGAAAGAACGGCTAGGTGTAAAAATTTGGTTGAGGTGTCTAAAAAAAGCTATCGATCCGTAGATATGTGTTCAAAAGAGAAAAACGAAGAAAGTTGATAGTGCCATCTGCTGGATTTCCGCGCGGGGAGAGAGGGCGGGAGCTAAATGGGAGGGGGTGAAAAGTAGGCGGAAGGAGGATGAAGTTGGGGGGAGTGAAGGGTGAGTTGGATGATCGGGTAGGAAGAGTGGGAGTGGGAAGGGTGGGCGGCGGGGGATAGAGAGAGGGAGGGTAGGGGGGAGTTGAAAAGGGGGTAGGAAGAGGGGGGTTGGGAGAGGGGCAAGTTAAGGGAGGGGCGACGGGTTTTAGCAAGTAGAATATTAATTTGATTGTAAAATATTATTATTAAACATTATTAAAACAGAATTTCTTTTAGAATGCATCTACTTTAATCAGGAAAAAGTTAAATTGATATGATCACAAATTAGGTAGCCACTAAGTTACAGTGATAACAAAGCGACAGTGGCGTTGACTAAAGTGGGCTATACACAGTAAAAAAATGAAAAACAAGTAAATATTTCAAAAATAATAAAAAATACGACTGCCGTTACAGAAAGAGATATTATATTTATAATTATTTTAATCACGGTATTTTATGCTCTCTTACTCTCTCCCTCTCTCTCCCTCTCCCTCTCTCCCCCTCTCTCTCTCCCTCTCTCTCTCCCTCTCTCTCTCCCTCTCTTACACTCACCCTCTCTTCCTCTCTTCCTCTCCCCCTCCCCTCCCCCTCCCTCCCCCCCCTCCCCCTCCCCTTTCCATGTTGATGAAATTTTACTAATCATCAACATGGAAAATAAAGTTAGAATATTCAATCTCCCTTAAATCATAAATTGTCTGTATAAATAGCCGAGTCCAAGAGCGATTAATTACGAATCTAATGATAACTGAGTTTGCGCGAAATGAATAGCGCAAGTCGGTATCATTTCAAGGTTTCTAAGAACCCGTTCCGAGACAAGAATTTGCGTTTTACAACAGTAGGTACACGCTATTAGGCTACGTTCGCACGTCACAATTAAACCGTTCGCTTCTATAACCATAACCCGTGACACATTACGTTGATTACATGACGAAATTTTTTTTTTATTCGAGTAAATATATTAAAAAGAATAAAAAACAAGACAGCCGCTACAGAAAGTGAACTATTGTATTTATAATTATTTTTATTACAGTTTTTTTATGAAATATTTGTAGTTTATGTATTTATCCATAAATGAAGGATGACATAACAAAATAATTCAAATTTTCACATGTTTCCAACATTTAAAATATGATATTAGGCTGCGTTCGTTATCAACGAGCCATTAAAACGAAATAATAATTTAAAAAACCTCCATATGCAAAATGAAACGAAAGAAGAAACTTCAATCTTAATTTCTGGCAGAGAAGTTTAAAATAAAACACTATATAATAAGGTAAACTCAAATATCAACTATCAAAATAAGGTAAACTTGTATAAAATTGTATAACATTAGAAAATGTATAAAGAAACAAGGTAAAAAAAACTGTATAATCTATACTAATATTATAAAGAGGTAAAGTTTGTGACGTTGTAAGAAGTAATCTCTGGATCTACTGAACCGATTTTTCTAATTGAAAATTCTTTTACCAATGAAAGCCACGTTATTTGTGAGTGTCATAGGCTATATATTAATTTGAAAATGAAGACTTTTTCGTGGTAGTCTGATTTCCAAAGTAAGTCGGAAAAAACGGTCGAACGAAAACGTTTCTAACTAATGAGAGATATATGATTAAGTTCTAGAGAATTGCTTGATAGAGCTTGATAATGCCTACAAAAAAATCAGCGACAGCATATGTCTAAATTTTATATTTAAGTCACAAAAAGTAGTTTTTTATATTAAAAAAAATAATTTAAATCGTTAGCTCATGTTTATTGGTCATATTATCAACAATTATGAATTCATATCAAAATAAGTAAATTTATCGTCTCAAAGGTTTAAAACAAAAGACTTTTACCTTTTACTGCATATAATTTCACTTTTACTGCATAAATGGTTAAAGAGATAAGACACTCACAAATAAGTCACTCACAAGAAGACACTCACAAATAACAGTAATACAGTCAAATTGGCATGCAAATACATACATACATATGCAGTAAAAATATAACCCTTCTTTTGGAAGTCAGGAAATAAATCATAGCACTCAGTACTAAAGAACCACACTCATAATTTCATCACAAGTAAAAAGTTTTACCGCCCAACGAAGTGGGCACGGGTCAGCTAGTATAATATATATGGGGGCCGGCGGAAACGGTTACGCGCAGATCTGTCATACGACGCAAAGTGCGTATAGGCGCTGGTAGCAAAAATAACGTTTCAAAGATGGCCGAATAGTTAAAAAGATTTAGCGCTGTGAATTACCTGATTTCCCTACATAGGCTCGTGTGAAAGGAGCCTTACGTAATAAGAGTGTACTTAGCGTTATAGCGAGGTCACCTCGAATGATACAAATGATAATAAATTAGAAACTCATTGAGATGACTATAATGCAGATGAGACTAAAAGACGTGATTGACGACGACGAATGATTGCTTCTGGGCTGCAGCCAAATAAATTGTGACCATCCTGACATCGAATTTTGCCACAAGAGATTTTGTAACATCACACGCGCTGAAAATGCTCGAAATCTGGGAGTAATATTCGATAGTAATTTTGGGTTTGGGTCACGAACACTCCGACGCCACTCTGACTAACTTTCTGGTACATCAGTGGCGAAAAGTGAAATTCCAATTTAAGGCTGTAGATTCTTCTTCTTCTTCATCATCATCGTCATCAGCGCGCATTCGCCCACCGTTGGGCATACGCGGTCGGTTGTCTGTTTCCCTCATCCAGACAGGTCCAGCTGTCTCCTTGATGTCATACGTTGCCAGTGTCAGTTTGGTTTGGCAGCCTGATCGTACCCAGAGATTATTAGCACCCCTTGCCCCGCCGTTACCGTAACCGCTGCCGTGGCTCGGGCTAGTGGGGCTGCTGGGGACTGGGGGACGTGGTAAGGTTGTACTGTTCATCATGATATAGACACGTCTTGGCGAGCTCTACACTTTCAGGAAAATATTTCCATTTCCTAGGCTTGTGGCAACCTGGTCGGGTTACTTAACCGCCGAATTACACTATATTCACTATATTTAATTATTATTTATTGTTGAGAAAATTTCTAAATATATGTTGACGCTTAGAATTTAAATTTAGAATGACTACATGTAGATTCTACATTAAACTAATTTTGCAATAATTCTCAGGAGATCCCATTTTGGCCAATCTATATACTCTTATCTTGCTCCTAAATTACAGCCTATCACTAAACATTAAAGATATTAAAATTTCATAGATTGAAAAATACACATTTTTTTATTTAATCTATTTTTCAAATTTTCCGATATACAGGATGTTCGGCAGACGGTTGTACATACGATTATGACGGACAAGTGAGGCCCTCACCTACATGCTTGGCCCCAAAAATTTAACCTAGGCTTCACGATTTTTTTTTAATGATTTTTTTGTAATATGGCGAAATTTTTCATTTCCATGGCTATAAACTCCATTAACTTCATTTAAAACTGATAAAACAGTCAACATTTTTTTTTATTCGTATCTAAATTACTAGCAGAATAATAAAAAAAAATTGGTTCAGACAACCACCATTTAAAAAAATTGCCCTGTTTTTTTTATCAGCAATTTACGTCAGTTTTGGTGAAATGATCAATACCTCCTGTTATTTTGAAATAAAATACGTAAATTGCATACCAATAGAAAGGGCATAACCTAGAGATGTTTTGATTAAATTTGAAGCGCTCTACCTCTTTTTTTTAATGCAATGCGAAATTGACATTTAAGATTATTTTTAAAGTGGTTGTGCACTTTAGGGCTATTTTTTTTTAATGGTGATTATCTGAGCCATTTTTTTTTTATTATCTGCTACTAATTTAGATACGAATAAAAAAAATGTTGACTGTTTTATTAGTTTTAAATGAAGTTAATGGAGTTTATAGCCATGGAAATGAAAAATTTCGCCATATTACAAAAAAAATCATTAAAAAAAATTGTGAGGCCTATGTTAAATTTTTGGGGCCAAGCATGTAGGTGAGGAACTCACTTGTCCGTCATAATCGTATGTACAACCGTCTGCCGAACACCCTGTATATATATATGTGAAATTTTTATATCTTTAAAGTTTAGTAGTAGGCTGTAATTTAGAAGCAAGATAAGAGTAACTGAATTCGCCAAAAGGGTATCTCCTGAAAAGTATTGCAAAATTTGTTTGGTATTTTCTATACCCTAAATAGGAATTTCAGTTTTCGCCACTGACATACCAGAAAGTTAGTCAGTTGTTTCGGAGTAAAACACATTTTTAAAAACAGGCTTTTAGTAAAATGCGTATATCTTAAATTAGTTGTTGGTTTTCCTGAAAATAAATAAATAAATAAATAAATAAATAAATATCGCGAGCCAACCCTGGGTGCAGCAGCCATGTCTTAGTAGAATTTAGAACGGGCCCTCATAATTGAATGTGTAACGTAATATAAAATCAAAGACTATCGCGGTTGTTTGACGTTATAAATAGGATTGAAACGAATTTACCGAGTAAAATTTGTAGCACCCAACGTTTCGATGACGTTGCAGCCGCCGTTGTCTAGGATAACTGAAAGAGCTGTCAATCCGTTGTTCCGCGGGTAGGCCGCATACCGCTGCCGCCACTGCGTAAGCTATAACGGTGGTGGGGGGCCGGGATCGGAGCGCGCGAATTTTGAAAATCCGTCTTGCACACAACACTCACCGTATCCTGTTTTACGTCTTTGCGTTCGGCGTTCGGCGGCGGGAACATATTAAGAAGAGGGTTCCACGTAAAAGAGAGTTTGTAACCGTCGTCTCTATTGAAGTTCGGGGTTCTTCTCATTTCAATGGCTTCCCGGATCATGCGAGGAAAGTAGAATTGTTCTTTGGATAGCACATGGGATTTTGAAACTGCATCCAGTGGTTACTTCGGCTGTCCAATATACATATGTTCGTAGATCGCCGATTTTTCTCGCTGAACGTTTTTAACAGCTTTGATGTGTTCTGTCAGTCGCGTGGCTATGGACGCAGTAGCGGCAGCGGTATGCGGCCTACCCGCGGAACAACGGATTGACAGCTCTTTCAGTCTACCCTAGACAACGGCGGCTGCAACGTCACCGAAACGTCGGGTTTATCAACATATATAATTTTGCGACTAATATTAATTTACACGTGTAACATTTTTTAACATGAATTCTGTATGACATCATTTAATAACATAATTAACCAGAATTCGTAAATGCGTCTTTCGCCCTCAGCAATTTATCAAACGTTTATTTCAATCCCACGGTTGTACATTCTGACGTCATTCTTAACGTTTCAACGTCAAAATGTTGGCTTTATAAACCGCAATTTTTCATGTATTAAAATCACTCTCAATCACACTCACGTCACTCATTGGTAAGCGTATCTGTATACATTAATTAAATAGATAATAAATTGTTAAATACCAATGTTTGTGTTTCTTTACTCTCTTGTCCGCTGAGGTATAAATGACGTAAGATTGGAACCCTGTTTTCCGTACACCATCAGAAAGAGCGACCAGGCGCTTTCCAATAAATGCTACACAAAATTTCGTGTTTGTGCTGTTGACCGTTGAGGAGACCCCTAGTTGGAAGCCAACCTTGGGTGCAGCAGCCCTGCCGCGGTTAAACTTAGAACGGGCTATCATAATTGAATGCGAATACAAAAATTCGTTTCTGCTCTGTTGACCGTTGAGAAGTCCGCTCCCTGGGTACAGCAGCCATGTCATGGTGAAACTTAGAACGGGCTATCATAATTTAATGCGTATACACAATTGTGTGTCTGTGCTGTTGACCGCGGAAGAGTAGCCTAGACGGGAGCCGATCTTGGGTGTAGAATCAGGTCATGTTCACCATAAAAATGCATCATCATCGAAACTGAATCAAGAAGTAAAATTTCAATTTCATAGGATAAGAGGAAGTAGTTCTAATTAAGCTTGCAAGATTTGACCAAAATAAACTTGGATTTCTTGAGGGTAAGGGCACATCTCGTGGTTGAACTTACCAAGATCATCTCTAGCAGTATCGATAAAGGCTAAAAATTTGATTTAGCTAAAGCCATTGGCATAGAGGTGATACGCTAGACTAGTTCGAAAGCTACATAACAGAGAGAAAACAGGTCAATAAATGGGTAAATAAGCAAAACAAAACATGTAAATAAATAAATAAATAAAAGCCAAGAAAAATATTGCCCGACACTTCTCGATATGTACACAGTATAAAGACTTAGAATCAGTATAGGTCATCAAGTTTGCGCCTTCCGAAATGCCGCGAAATCTAGCAAGGAACATCTCAAACGGCATTGCATCGTATATAAAGTATTGCATCGCAACAAAGTGTAGTGAAAATTGCTCAGCGAGCAAGCACGTGACTTGCGAGGCCGCCTTGTCTTAAGAAGTTATGACCAACAGGCCGCGCTTCATTTTACGACAATTGGGTAAGAAGATAATGTAACTGTCACGAAGTTATTAAAATTGCACGATCTGAACATGCGCAAAAACCTGTATGCGCATAACCCTAAAGAATATATGAGCTGTTCGGGTCCTAAAACCATTTTTTTGACGGAGATTCTGTGAAGCAGAAGTACTTTGCTGTGTAATATCTAATGTGTATAACATCTATCTATACTAATATCATAAAGAGGTAAAGTTTGTGAGTTTGTGAGGTTGTAGGGAGTAATCTCTGGATCTACTGAACCGATTTTGAAAATTATTTTACCAATAGGAAGCCACGTTATTTGTAAGTGTCATAGGCTATTTATTAATCCGAAAAATGAAAAGACTTTTTCCTGGTAGTCGGATTTGCAAAGTAAGTCGGAGAAAAAATGGTCGAATGAAAACGTTTCTTTGAAACGCTGCCCTAACGATGAGAGATATATGATTGAGTTCTAGAGAAAAGTTGTAGAGCTTGATAATACCGGAACAGTTATCAGTTCTCCTAACTATATGGCCTGCCATTGCCATTTCAAGTTGGTAATTTTACGAGCTATATCACTGACCTTGGTTCATCTACGGATTTCCTCATTTCGGATCCTATCAAGCAGTGAAAATACAAACATTGTTCTGTGTTTTCGGATCCGTCCAACTCACGATTCAGCTCCTATTCAGTATCCTCCTTGCGTGGAAAACTACCCCGGGTAGGACTCTCGCGTCTCAGACCTCGCGGCTGGTGAATCGGGTTCCGTTGGGGGATTTGATCCCGGCGCTACTGTACGGTTTGCGCAGCTGATCCGTATGTGTACTCTGACTAATAACTGAAGGAGTCGGGAGACTATAGAAATATACTATTTCTTAAGCAGCGGGGGTGGATGTTGACCTCTCCTCGACCAATCTTGAAATGACCAATTGGCTACGTGAATTCAGAGCCGGGCAAAAGATGCCATGGTCCGCGATAGATTCAAAACTGAATCACGGCTTAATATACGGCAGGTTGAGAACTGCCCAAGCAACCTCGAACCCGTAATCAGACGGGTGGACGGAGGTATCCTGCCCAAACCGAAAACGGTTCTGAGATGGATGCGTTTTAAATTCTTTCACGAAATAGAATTCGCCGATTACAACGCCCAAAATCTTTTTTTTAAATGTCAATCTCTGAAGAGGAGAAGTACTCTTACAGATCTTCTCCTCATTAATTCACTCTTTACCCATAAGTTCGGTTGCCCTGATCTGCTCAGTTGTTTCACGCTGAACGTTCCGTCGACCCACAGAACTCGTCGTTGTGATGTGTTCCGCCCGCCCGCATTGTTCAACCAATAATAATAAATACAAACGGAGCTGCCATGGAATTCACCGACCGGAGTCGGGCCCATCATAATACTATTTTTTTTTTACACTTCTGGGGGGTGAGCAGTGGATTCCGGACTTACGAACCGGCTGTGGTAGGTTTAGGACAGCTGTCTTGCCACATGTGAGCGTTCACCTTACCACCCATTCACTCCCCCTTCAAAGCCATAGAATTTGAGATGCGCAAATCGCAGTTTTAGATAATTTTTCTAAGAAAGAGTTGATTATTTTTCTGGAAAGGCCAAGATCTTTAAAGAGGTGAAATAGAGATTTAGCTGGCAGGCCACGAGCGCCAACTTCCACCGCGTGAAGGTGAACAGTGAAGCCGTTCCGGGTTACGGCATTCGGCGACACTCGTGGTCTTTTGGGATATTTGATTCCCATGGAACAGTTAATTCTACAATATGAGCCACCTTCCGAGATAGAGAGTAAAGAGTTATATCTGGACGGAGGGCTGTGCATCCGAGACTTTCAGGGAATTTATACTGCTTAGAGACCGAATCAACCTCCAGAATCCAATCTGTAGCTTTCTCGATTATTGAGAAAGGTTTTGTAGTTAAATGTTTTTTGCCTTTAGAGCCATCCCGCACAAACTGTATTGGGGGTTTGGAGGATACTGTCAAACCCTTGTTGGCACGAGCCACTGAGAGACTAATTACCTCGCGAATAACAGCGAGAACTTTGTCATGGCGGTAAGTGTACCGTCCTTGATCTAAGGCCACCTTGCAGCCAGCTAGAATGTGTCTAGCTGTGCAAGGGGTATTGCTACAGAGGGGACAAGAACTATCCTCGGCAAAGCTCCAACGAGCGAGGTTACTGGGGTCTGGAAGTGTATGCTGAAAGGCATTCAAATAAAATTTCAGCATCTCTGGCGTCCAGTCATAGAGCATTACCTTCCAGTGCATTGGAGGCGGAATGCAAAAGTCCCCAATTGTTGTCCAATCATTCTGGCATTGAAGGCCAATAGCATGAGCCATACTCTTGCTGTCGTAATCTCCCCGCAAAAGAGACTTCTTCAAGTCCACGTCGCTCGTGGTTGTACTGCCATACCCCAGACCAGTGCCATTCTGGCTGATTCCAGTAAGGAACTTTTTGTGGAATTCTACGCGGGCTTGTAGATCATTTGAATCACTACGGCCACTTATTACGTGCTTCGATATTGCCGGATCTTTGGAATTGCACAGAATCGAATTTTTGGTTATTCTGGAGTTATACACTATTCTCGCCGGTGCCCCGTATAATGCACTCATATGTGAAAATTGTAAATTGCGTAGATGGTACCTATGCTTCTAAGTAAATCACAATTCAAGCAACTCGCCTCTGCAAAGATAGCGGACTAAAAAAAACCAAACTGAAATAAAAATAAAACATTTAAGGTAATTAGAAGAGTATAACAATGTAGGTACATTAATAATAAGTAGAAAACGTTTTTAGATTTACATCAAGTAACTCAATGTAATAGCATCTCTAGTACGTAAGACTGATGTAAATCTGTTTTTTTTTTTCAAAAAACAAAGAAAAAAAAACGGTAATCAGGCGTGAAGGGTGTCCGCTGGGTTACCTTCCTAGTACCTCGCCGTAAGGCGTTGACCGCTAACGTGCATGTTGGCTTTAATGGACGGTAGGTTTGTACACGTCCCTAAGCAGTCACTTTAGCAAAAAAGGGGGTAAATCTCGGAATGAGAGATAATAAGCTGGAAACTCGTATACACCTTTATTTCGGTGTTCTATAAGTTGTCTCAAAAGTCTCATAAAATCTCGTGTCTGCGGTCATCAAAATTGGTTTTTCGCGATTATCTAGGTTTCTATAGCTCCAATGATGTTAACATCTGATCGCACCGTGCGGTTACAGCCAACCGGTTTGTGCACTCTGACTAATTACTGTAGGAGTCGGGAAACTATGGAAATATACTGTTTGCTAAGCAGCGGGGGTGGATGTTGACCTCGTCGACCACTCTTGAAATGACCAATCGGCTACCTGATCCTGAATTCAGAGCCGGGCTAAAGATGCCGATGGTCCGCGATAGATTCAAACTGAATCACCGCTGAATATACGGCTGATTTCAAACCCGTAACCAGTCGGGAGGTTGGAGGTATCCTGATGGTTAATTTCAGACGGAGATATCCTTCTAAAACTGGTAGGCAGGGATCGAGACTGTTCGCTGGTAACCTTCCCCGGTGCCACGCCGTAAGTCGTTGGTCTCTGACGGGCATGTTGGCTTAGTTAGACGGTAAAACTTTGTGAGGTGACGAGTTCGCCCGTTGTAGTTGACGACAAAGTGCCCTGAGACGTCATGTAAACGATGTGTCATGCAAGATATTGCGCGTGTTATGCGTTTTTACATGCAATAACGAATGCATTCATCCATTTATTCGTTCCCACGGCCCCTCAAACAATATAGTCCCAGGTTGTATTAATTACTTCACTTCCGAACGATGTGGTATGCCTGACTATTTAATAGTCCACTCAATTTGTGCACGAAAAAGACCTCGACCTTGCGAAAGGTCATTTATTGCCAGTTAGGTCCTGTGCATATAGTAATAGACCAAGGTTGAAGCCTCTAAGGATCTGATGGAACTGCACAATGTTTAAAAAGGAGCGAAATCTTCGCAAAATTTTCGGTTTTAGCTCAACATCTCTGTTTGCGTTCTACCACTATTGCTATGATTATCCAGGGTATTAAATTGTTCAATGCCATAGTACGTTTTGGCAGCTAGGATTTTACTATGAAACGCAACGTGTAGGTGGCACTCATGGCTCCAAACATTGATTAATATTCTCTTATGTTCAATATAACGCTCAAACACGCATATACGGTATCCCATATAAAAAAAACACATTTTTTTAAATCCTCTGTCCCGAACCAACCCTGGGTGCAACAGCCATGTCATAGTGGAACTTAGAACGGGCTATCATAATTGAATGCTATACAGAATTTCCTGTTTGTGCTGTTGACCGTTGAAGAGTCCTCTCGTTGGAAACCAACCCTGGGTACAGCAGCCATTGCGGTGAAACTTAGAATGGGTTATCATAATTGCATGCGTATACACAATTTCGTTTCTGTGCTGTTGGCCGTTGAGGAGTTCCCTCGTTGGAAGCCAACCCTGGGTACAGCAGCCATGTCATGAAGAAATTTTGAATGGGCTATCATATTTGAATGCGTACACAAAATTGAGTGTCTGTGCTGTTGACCGTGGAAGAGTAGCCTCGTCGGAAGCCGCTCCTGGATGTAGAATCAGGTTATGCTCACCATAAAAATGCATTGTCATGGGAACTGAACCAACATGTAATATTTAAATTTCACTGGATAAGAGGAAGTGGTTCTAATTGAGCTTCCAAGCCTTAAACAAACTAACAAACATTGCTAGGTAAATATACGCTTGTATTAATAATACAATAACAAACGATTTTTGAATCGAGTAAAATTCGAAAGATTTCAAATTTGTTTGAAGTTTTCTTTTACTCATACCTACGACTGAAATATTTCTCGAGATTATGGTGATCATCATCATCATCATCATCATCATCATTTATTCATTCCATAAAAGCATTTCACAATACTGAGGAACATGTCAAATTTTACAATCATAATTAACCGGATGATAAAACCGCTTTGATTAATTAAAAAGAAAAAAAATAGATGATTACTTAAAAATAGTCAAGAAAAGCCTTTAGTAGCATATTTACTGAATTTCGTCCATAGATTTATCGCTACGGTATAAAGTTTTATACATGGTATCGTTTATTATGTAGGGTATCAGGTTGCCCAATGCCTTAGAAAGTTTTGGCAATCCTTCTATGCCGGCGACATGCAGGTGGCGCTGATAGCATTGTCCGGCGAAACTAATAGTAATTAATTTGGCCATCTATTGGTGTGAATGGTTTCTTATAAAATACTGATGTATTAAAAAAACCCATTAATTTAACCAATGATAACAACGTGCCACTTAAAGAGTATATAATACTTCGAGAAGTTGCATTTAGAAAATGCATAAAAAGAAAAACCTATTGTTTTATTATTATTTGTTGTGGGGGGCTTTTCTAAGGTCTTTATGAGTCTTGTAACACAGCGACCATTGCTGATATATTGTGTTTGCCACCTACTATAGTTCTGCGCTAAGAGAACTGCAACAGGCTTTTGGCGCCAGATTGTTTCACCTCCTCAGAAGAAAAAGAAACCTAGCTATGTATGCTATATAATTTTGATGAATTTACATTGTATCGAATATCGGTCGACCAGCCCTGTTAGGGGCCCGTGACGTCTTCTACTAGGCATTCTGCCTTTTTGTGGGGTTTCGCATGAGCCGGGCCCATTGGCCCTGCTTTCGGGATATGGCGTCGCTGGGCTTTGTGCCCTACGGCAAGATTCAATGTTAGGCGCTTAGGCACATTATCGTGGAGGATTGGAACGAGAGTTGGTACATGGCATCTTATGTGGCAAGACTGCTGCTGTGCTGCGATACCCGCGCTGGTGGTCCGATAATCAAGCCGACTGCGCGGGTACGGCTTCCGGACATCTGGCGGCCTGGTGTGCATGAATTTGACAAGGCTGTCTTAAATTTTAAAATATAATGATACCAAATATATTTGTTTATTATTGACTAAAATCAATTTTGTTCTGTATTTTTATACTTTAGTGTTGTTTTGCTGAGTTTGCTGAGTTTTATATTTTATTGTGAAACTTATGGTTTAGTGACTGATTATTTTAAAAAATATATAATAGTAGAAACAAAATTAGCTTCAAATCGGCAGTACGAACCGCCCTTGAAGCAGCAGCGACAACTGCCAGTAATTATTGATTTGTAATATGTACCTATGTATAAATATGATATAACTTATACATGTATTCCCATTTACTTATTTTGAATGTATGCTGTATAAGTATGATTTATATGTTTGCGGTTAACTCTACAACTTTTGCGGTGATTTGACATTTTTTGGTTGGTGGGGATGAGTCCTTGCCGCGTGGACTTGGACGATGAGTTCTCCCGGCAAAGTTACATTTTCGGCAAAGTTACATTGGCCATCTATACAAATGCATCGGGAGGACTGTCGTTTATTTCCGCGCGGTATAGATCCGTTTTCTCACAACAAATAAATATTTACGGATGTATTGTAATTTTTGTTTCATAATTTAGTATGTAAAATATTTTTCAAATAATTTCGAACGGCGTAAGTTATAATCGGTATAAGCAAAAGTTTTTTTAAGAATTATGTATCTAATTATAAGTTCATGCTGTTACTTACCTAATTAAATTAAATAATTTTTTTTTAAATACTTATATGTTTTTTGTAATTTTAGTCTGTTTGATTTTTGCAATTGATTCAAATTGTGCCTTGCCTTTAAAAAACAAGTATATGTACACGCAACGAAGTTGTGATTAATTTCGAGCAAATGTAAAATAACGTATTCCACAGTATGTACTTTTTGGAATTAAAAAAATATGACAATGACTATGACATTGAATTATTAGTGCCATCTATCGCATTTCTTCATAGTCTGATACATCACGCAGAAATAATACGAAGAGATAGAATGCCATCTATTAGTCTATCTCACAATTAAAGTGCGTAATTATTACGTATTGAAACCTGTATACCAAATTAAAAATTGCCATCTTTATGTAAGTAATATAAAAATAAAAAGATGTGTAATTTAAAAATAGGTTCGTTATTATATTTTTTTTATTATTTCGAGGTAGAAAGCAGTATAGGCGTGTTTAGAACGCCATCTATAGTTCGCCGCCATATTGCCATACCACGAACGCCGCCATATTATTATTATTAATAATAATAATACGCTTTATTCTTAAAAAAACATAAGAGAAGATTAATCAATATTTGGAATCATGGGCGCCATCTACACGTAGCTGTCAAAACAAAGTACGGCAATGAGCAATCGAATACCATATATAATCAATGCTGATAGTATCTGGCCAATGGAATATCGATATGAAATGTTAAAAAAAAAAAATGTATTTCCAAAAATATTCGTTACAGTATTCGATTTTTTGACACCGCCTGTACAATCGTTTTACTGCAGATGTTATTATTGTACTGGGCACACATTGCAGTAGGCGAAGGTCTATTGTGTTTTTATCTTGTATGTGCACAAATATTTTACAAAGCTCAACAATTATTTCGTTGTTAGTTGATAAGGAAATGTATTCAAGTATAGTCAACATTGTTGATAAGTTTACAATAAATTACATAATATTTTGACACAATTAGTCAGTTCTATCAGATAAGCATTTCAAGATTCTGAATCATCCTAAGACTTTTCTGGCAATTAGCCAAGGACGTCATCTCAATTAATTCAACAATCGAATTGCAAGCGCGCGTCGCCGTAAAATTCGCAGTTAAACATTCGAATTCCGAGCGAGCGACACAATGCAAGGAATATTTTAAATTTCGAACGTACGTCGCGCGATATCAAAACGCGCGACGCTGCAAATTTAAATATTTGATTCCCCCGTACATTTGTACGACGGTCTTTAAATATTATTTGTGTCGCTTGTATATGAGATATTTCAACCCAAATTTCACATTATGATTTCAACCCAACAAGGCACTTGTGTACCGAATGTCAAGTCTCTAAGTACAATATTTCGAGATTGTATAGCTAATATGACTAGCGCGCCCCCTGGTGGACCAATTTCAACTTCAATCTTGTCCACTCTTGCCATGACCAAATGATGCCTGCATGCCAAATTTCAGCTAAATTAGATAAAGCGTTCAGGCGCTATCGTAGAGGAATACACACACACACACACACACACACACAGAAATGGAAATGGCTTTAACGTATCTATATGGATAAACACAAAAACCAGAACTATTTCATTAAAAAAAATTATTA